>CAUYQG010267572.1:0-11347 GCA_963574415.1 Tarsius wallacei
ACTGACTAGCTTCTGCAAAGCCAAAGAAACTATCAAGAGAGCGGGGAGACAGCCCATAGACTGGGAAAAAATATTTACCAACTGTCTATCTGACAAAGCCCTAACATTTACAAAGAACTCAAACGTACCAAAAAGAAAAAACAAACAGTCTCATTACAAAGTGGGCAAAAGGTATGAACAGACACTTCTCAAAAGAAGATATATGAGCAACCAACAGATACGTGAAAAAATGCTCAGCCTCACTAGTCATCAAATAAATGCAAATTAAAACCACACTGAGATACCACCTAACTCCAGTCAGGATGGCTATCATCAATAACACAAAAACAACAGATGCTGGAGAGGATGCGGAGAAAAGGGAACACTTCTACACTGTTGGTGGGAGTCTAAACTAGTACAGCCTCTGTGGAAAACAGTGTGGCGATTCCTAAAAGATCTAAAAATCGACCTTCCATACGACCCCGCAATTCCCCTACTGGGAATATACCCAGAAGAACTCAAAATCACTCTATAAAAAAGATACCTGCACATGTATATGTATCGCAGCATTGTTCACAGTAGCAAGAACATGGAACCACCTGTGCTGCCCATCAAAAGAGGACTGGATTTTAAAAAATGTGGTACAGATACATGGTGGAATATTATGCAGCCACAAAGAAGAACAAAATCATGAACTTTACAACAACCTGGATGAATTTGGATACCATAATACTGAGTGATTTATCATAGAAACAAAGAACTGAATATCACATGTTCTCACTCATAAGTGGACCCTGAACAATTATTGTAATACTATAAGAAAAAGATTGGCAGTAGCGGGGAATTGCTGGGAAGGGGGCAGGGAAGTGGGATTGGCAGTAGTTGGAATCTGCCTGGGGAAGGGGGGGTACACCTCATCAAAAATGGTACCTTCTGATCATTTGTATACCTAACCCTAAATCATACCCCACTTCTTTTTTTTTTCCCAGTGGTTAAAAAAGTTTATTAAAGAAAAGAAAAAAGGGGGAGTGGCTAGCTCTATAGAGAGAAACAAGCCCCCTCACATCTTTAAAATAAAAAATTAAAAGTTAAAAAAAGAAAACATTATTTAAAAAAAGAATGACTGCATCTGTACTAAATGCATAGACTTTTCCCCTTGTCATTATCCCTTAAACAATACAGTGTAACAAACTATACACATATTTCCATAAGTAATCTAGAGATGACACATGAGAGAAGATGTGCGTAGATCGCATGCAAATGCTATGCCATTTTACACAAGGGACTTGAGCATCCATGGGTTTTGGTATCCTTGGGGGGTCCTGAAACCAATTCCTGACAGATATCAACAGACAACTATATTATTTGCTGGGAATTTACAATTCCAAGAGACTAAGGTACCCAAATGAAAAGTTTGTATAAACGTGTGGAAATGAAATTACAAATACAAAAAACACTTTTTTAACTTTGTGAATGTATATGTTATCTGATGTAAATGTATATGCTATCTGATGAGTTTGTGATCAAATATTAAATCCAAGTCTGCAAATTAATTCATGTCCTATGTAGTTAACACCTTGAAAGTTATTTGAACCTAAAGAAATGTCTTCACTTAGCTTATTCTTTTCTAATAAATGTTTTACTTCATCCTATGTTTATATGCTTTTTCTGAAATTTTGATATCATATTGCTGGAATTTATAAGTATAATATTCTATTCAGAAAAGAGATAATATTTTTTATTTTAAATTCTGAACTTCTTCCACAACTTACAGTGTAATTTACAGTTACAAATTACTAAAGTAATATATAACATTCCACTTTTATATCATTTTATAGCATATAAAAATTTAAAAACTTTTTTTTTAAGACAGGGTCTCACTCTGTTGACCAGGATTGAGTGTAGTCGTGTGATCCTAGCTCGCTACAGCCTTGAACTCCTGGTGAACTCAAGTGATCCTCCCATCTCAGCCTCCAGAGCAGCTGTGACAACAGGTGCACACCACCACGCCTAGCTAATTTTTTATTTTTTGTGGAGACAGGGTAGTTGCCTAGGCTGGTCTCAAATACCTGACCTCAAGTGATCCTCTTGCCTTCACTTTCCTAAGTACTGGGATTTACAGGCCACCACGCCCAGCTGCATATACATAATTTTAATGAAATTTTTAATTTTCAGTTTAGACTACAAAACACATCTTTAACAGAAAGAAGGAGTCTGGATATCTATTTGATTAAAAAAATTTTTTTTTTGAGAAAGCAGGATTTATTAAGAAGACAGAAAAGCTCCCACAGCGAGAGGAGACCTGAAAGTGATTACTCTTGATTAATCTTATATATTATCTCAGCTTGCAAATATGAATAATACATAAAAGCAGCCAATAAATGGCAATAAAAAAATTTTACATTTGTTGAAATGCATCAAGACTACAGTAAATCACTTAAAAAATAAACTTATTTTGGATAATTTTAGATTTCTAGAAAAGACACAGATAGTCCAATGTTCCCTTATATCCCTCATCCAGTTTCCACTAATGCTTCTGCTAATGTTAACATCTTACATTACCATAACCCATTTGTCAAACTAAGAAACCAACATGTTGACACATTACTATCAGCTGAACTCCAGACTTTATTCAGATTTCATGTTTTTCTCCTAACAATCTTATGTTCCAGAAGCCAATCTAGGGTATCACATTGCACTTAGCTAAATTACTTTCAAGAGGAATAATTTCTTAAATTTCAAAGGAGTAAAAAGAAGCACTTTCTTACCTGCTCTGCGCCAAAATTTCATGTGTTTAATTCCAGCTGTAATTAGCTTATCAGGCACATAGGGGTTCATCTTTACAACAAAAATCTTCTCTTTACTTCCTCTGAAATAAAGATCATAGTGTTCTAGCTCTGAAAATTCATCTTTCCTATAATAATCTTTTGCCTAATCCATATGCTATCTTGATTAAGTACCTTTTACTGGACATATGTCTCCTATCTGTGTCTCTCAAATCATGCTGTGCAGTCATGCATTTGTATATTTGTTCTTTTCTTACCATTCTAATATGTTAAGTCTGCTTAACAGAATCTCAAAAAGTAGAAACAATTCAAAGTGGCCTTCTGTGGGATAGCATGTATGGTACTGACTGTAGTACTATGCAGAGGGAATGCTAATTATGCATGAATGAGTTAAGGACTTTTTTTTAACGGTACTTTGCTATAGCTCAGTATAGCCTTTCCAACTATAAAGTTCCCCTTAAACTATCATTAATTGGACATTACTGATATACTCTGTAAAAGGCATTTATCTATAGTGTTTTAATGTCAGTTTAAGGAATGGGAAGTTTAAAAAAAGTCTCTGACATTGTTGACTATTTCCTCCTTCAAAGCCTAGTTAATCTTTTATTATTATAAAAATAATACATGTTCACTATGGAAACTTAGAAAATAAAGAAAAATACAAGAAAATAAAAATATAACTTCTTTGTGATTAATATATGTATCTTTGTTCACTTAAATACATGAGCATTTTATCATGTTCTCCAATGGCTGTATAATAGCTTATCACATGGTAGAATTCACTCTACTGTACATGAAGATTTCAGATAACAGCTATTTCCAATGCTATATTCTGGTTACATTAAAAAGTGAGTTCACAAGGAATAAATCTACAAAGGAAATCTAAAATAATTTGTCTTTTACCATGGTTATATTACTTATTTAATGGTAATATAAAGATGGCAGCAAAAAAATGCTACATATTTGCTTTAATTCAAGTTTGTTTTAATTTAAAAAATGCTTAAGTCCAAAGTCATCCCATTGTTTTGCCAGTGTAATCTCGAGTTTTCTCCTTACCTTGCTATTGAAAGTTTCTCTCCTTTCTTCCAGTCCCACAGCACAACAGTGTGACTGTCATCTATTCCAACTGAAGTCAAACGCTTGCCATCCGCTGTGAAAATCAATCAGAGAGATGTACTGACCATTAACATTCAGAAGATAAAAATCATGCTACATTTAAGTTTTGGTAAAATAATGTAGATGCTAGGCATGCAGACAGCTATATAAAAAGAACGAGAATTTATAAGGAGGATAAAAGTTTCTCCAATACTCGGAGATAAGCTGGCTGTTATCTCGCCTGACCTCATTTACTTTACCTATCCATCAGGTTGGGATAGGGGAGGGAGATAAGAAAAATGGAAAGAAGGGACTAAACAACGAGAAGGCAAGGAAAAACTAAGAAGGGAGGGGATGTGAGAAAAGATTGACTTTAACAAAATCTACCATAAGAACTCTATTGTAACATAAGAACTCAGAGTGATTATGAAACGAAAAACATGTAAATTACAACATACTGCTACCATATGACTGCTTTTAGTGTAGGTTGGCATTACCAAGCAACATGTAATGAACATTAGACAAATCGCCACGACAGAAGACTGGTGAGACACGCTGATGACTATGCATGTTTACGGGCTGTGAGGCTTAGAGCATAGCCAAGTATTTTCCATTCTGCTACACACTGCAAGCCTCAATTAGCTCTTCCTGGCTCAAGTGGTATTTTTCTTGGTGACCCACTTAGTCTGCAGTTCATTTCTGGCTTCTTGACTGTTATAAATCCCTGAATGTGTATTCATATTTTCCCTCTAAACTCTAACATGGATAACTTATCACTTCAGTCGGAGCAGCAAAAGTACTAATTTACTGATTCTTAATACAGAATTACCCATTAATGGTATTTCTTCTCTCATCCCAATCCACACCCTAGCTTTTCTCTGTAGTCATTAAACTTAAATATACAGCAAAGTGCTAACATGACCTGAAATTATTTTTATAAGACATCTTAATATCATCACTTTATAGAAATGTCTAAAACAAGTTTTTCAGTTCTCAACTCTTTCTTAGCCTATTACCCTAAACATTTTCAAAGTTTACTCTGTGGCTATAAAACATTAAGTGAGATGATCAGTGTTTGCCCAAGATGATTTCAGGTATTATGTAGACAAACATATTTTACTTTAATAGAAACATGTAAATTTTAATAGGTATTAAAATTATGCTCATTGAATTATAATTATAAACTAGCCAGCAAACCCATACTTTCATAGTTGTGTTTGATTAGCACAACAGTATACACATTTGACAAAATTGTAAATATCACAGCTAAATGACAAGCTTAGGTAACACTAACTTAGATTAAAATGCGATGTATTGCCTCTGCATTTAAATTATTCTTATTGAGATAGAAAACAGGCTTACCTGAGAAATCAACAGCACAAACACCATATTGGTGGTAGCCCTTTAATATGGACAATGGTTTAATGGTCTCTGTATCCCATATGTGAATTGAGGGATCCCTACCTACCTAAAATAGAAAGAATTATAAAAGTCATGATATACAATTTTTATTTTCATATCGATTAAGATAAAGGAAATAAAACAAGAGATTTTCCAGCCTTTGATTTATTTGCTATAGTAATTTATCATATAAAAAATATAAAGCAGACCATATATGTGACTGATTTACAGTACTACTTTCTCCCAGTTCTCTGGTTTCCTTGACTCTTACTACTATACCGTGTTTTCTTCACAATTTAATCATCTGCTACTTAAACACAAACCTCCCCCAAGATTCAGGCTTTAATTCTCCAGTCTTCTCATTCAGCATTTTTGCCCCTATGCATCTCACTTGCCCATTTTCTTTTTCTTTTTCTTTTTTTTTTTTTTTGAGTTGGAGTCTCACTTCTTTGCCCAGGCTGGGGTACAACGGCACTGCACACTCACGGCCACCCCAGCGTCGACCTGCTGGGCTCTGGCGATCTTTCCGCCTCAGTCTTCCAAGTAGCTGGAATTATAGGGGCATGCTGCCACACCTGGCTACTTTTTGATTTATTGTAGAGACGAGGTCTCGCCAAGTTGCCCAGGCTGGTCTCAAACCCACGGGCTCAGACAATCCACTCACCTCGGCCTCCCAAAGTGCTGGGATTACAGGCTGAACCACCGAGCCTGGCCTCACTTTCCCATTTTCAATGGTTAAGCCAACAAGTGGCTCCCAAGTCCTAGTCTCTAACTGTTGCTTCTTCTCTGAATCCAAGACTTACATTTTCAATTGTCAACTGCACATCTCATCTGTAGATGATAATGATGATGACAATGGTGATGATGATAACATTCACCGATAACTGATTTATGTGGCATAAACTATTATAGCACCTTACAAAGTTGTTTAACAATCACAAGTCTATGAAATGGCACTGGCAGCCTTATTTAAAAGAATGAAACAACTCAAAAAGCAATGTCATGAATAAGGCGTGATTGTGAACTTCAAATAAATAAATAAATAAATAAATGATGAAACAATGGAGACATAGGGAGATTAGGCAATCTGCCTAAAGCTCATATTTGGAAGAACTTGGATTTGAACATTGTATTCAGTGTTAGCTGAGGTACAGACAGAGGAGTATTAAAGCACACTCAGGGCACCTCACTCAGGGGTAAAGGGAGGCTTAGCCTATGTATTAAAAGGAGGAGTAGAAGGAGGAGGGTTAAATAGACATGAAGGGAAGTTTTCCAAGAGGAGGGAATTCAGTGAAAGACATGAAACAGCATTATACACACTGGACACATTCTAAATAGCTCCTAAGGCAAAAGTGTGGTTTACAAGGAGGCAAATGGTAAGAGAGAAAAAGAGGTGGCTAGAGAGTTGGACTAGATAAAATGCCTTGAACTGCGTGCCAATGAGTTAGACAGCCTATGAGCTACTTATAAACACAGACGAAAGTCTTTTAGAAAGATTATTTATAGATCAAAAAAATGGGTAAGGAAAAAAACTTAAGGTGAGAGACCAGTTGATTGGCTATAGCAATGGTTCAGAAACTAGGAAACACTGGTTGTCAGCAAAGATATGGAAAAATTTTAAAAACAATGCCAAGAATATTCAAAGTAAAAAATCAAGATATATTCAGGTCAAAGTATGGGTGCAACTCCAGGACTGACTGGCCACAGGGGTGAAGAACAAGGAGACTGACTCCAGGCTTAGGCTACCACATTAATATGGTACCATGTTCTAAAAGGAAACGTACAAGGCTGAGGAGGCTTGGAAGGGAAGAGTAATCCCATTTATCTCCATTTCATACATGTTGAATCGGATCTGCCCAAAGACACCTAAATGAGTGTATTTTTAGTAAATTTTACACACACACACACACACACACAAAACTTCTTGTAGTGGATTGTGAGCTCTTGATAGTGGCAGTCTGAGCTATCTTTGTGTTTCTCCAAGACTTTATGTTCTTGAATACGAAACACTCAACAATTATATGCTGAATTGAACAAAATTTCCAAATTATGTGAGTCAAGATACTCAAGGTGAAATGCAGGAATAAGTTGTCAGGCAGGCTTCTTCCGGGTCTTTCATCCCCACTTGAGAGCACAGTTCCTGACAAGGGGCCAGTCTTTGTACTCTATTCTCCAAAACCAAAACGAGACAAAACACTCTTTAGGTTTGTCATCTCAATTTCAAAACACTTGGATAAAATACTTCAGAAGAATTTTTCTTTTCAATAAAGATTTTTTTTTCATTTTGAACAATTTTAACCCACTTAGTTTATGTTAGACATCTGAGACTTTCCAGAGATGGGCCTGGCTAGCTGTACCATAACACAGGAAAGGAGTAGCACACACCAGGAGGAGTAGAAAGCCGTAGTGAGCCTCCACCCTGGAGAAAGACTTAGTGTAGTGCATGAAACAGAAATGCTGTGTGTAAGCCAAGCCAGGGCCCAGGAGATGTGAATGGATGGGTGTCCAGAGATGTCCTGTTACACGCTGGCTTCCTATTGAGTCAGACCTGAGTTGCCTAAAACCTCAGGATCGTGGTAGTGAATGCCCACTTTTTACATTCTTCAATCCAGCAATTCCAGAATAATGGTGAGTTTCCTTGCCCTAGCAACTGGGCACATGCTCTGCTTCAAGAGGAAACACTAAACTGAAGGTGAATGGGGCCCAAGAGACCCGCCCACCCTTCTGACCAGCTCTTCCACTAACAACCATCACATACTCTTAAGATTTGAATGCTGTGGGTTACTCATGGCTCTAAAACTCAGCTGTGCTTTTCTTTTTCCCTGTTGCTACATAAGACATAACAGACTTAGACGATTTTCCCAACTTCCCCTCTGCCATGTCAGTCACACAACTCAAATGTCATCATCTCTATGAGGGTTTTCCTAACTCTACTGGGCACAATTAATCAATTCTTTATTATACTGCTCCAGACTTTGCACACATCTCTATATTACAAAACAGGGTGGTTTTGTCTCTCTGGGGACATCTGGCACTGTCTGGAGACATTTTTGGTTATCACAACTCAGGGGGCAGGTGTTACTGGCACCTAGTGGGTAAAGGCCAGGGACACTGCTCAACATCGTACAATGCACAGGGCAGCTTCCCTCAATAAAGAATGATCTGGCCCAAAGCATCAACAGTGCTAAGGCTGAGAAGGTCTGATGACACGTATAATGATGTGTCATAATTTTTCTTGCACGTATGTCTTCTCCCTCAGAATATGAGTTTTCACCATGGCAAGAAGATAACTTATTTATCTTTTCTTTATGTTCCTATTGTTTTTACTGGTATACAGAATATGCTTGATGAATGCTTTTTAGCTAACAGAAGGAAGGTGACAAAGGAATGACAACAGGAGAGGGAAGGAAACAGAAGGAGAAAGGAGGGGAGAGCTTCCTTTCCCTTTAGGAGAGCTGTCTAGAAGGACGCCAGTTGCCTCCCCCATGTACCCTAGAATGTACATTTACACAGTGTTTAAAGCCAGACAGATCAATGGCTTTACTACTTGTTAGCTGATGGTTCTTGAGCAAATTATTTAACTTCTCTAACCCTAAACTTCCTCATTTGTAGACTGGGGGAAATGATTTCACTCTTACAGGGCTAAGGAGACGAGAAAGCATACAGACATCAATAAACTAATGAAGTACTTCCAGACAGTAAGAACCTGGTCCACATCACTTCTTCCTTCTGTCTCGCAGAATACCCTACAGAGAGGTGTCACTTATGGCTCTTCTTAAGGCTTTCTTTTTATTTATTTATTTTAAAGATGTGGGGTACAATTCAGGATCAGGTAGATAAGGTAGACAAAAATTTTATACAGGTAAAGTTTGGGCCCCCCCTTTGGACTCCACTTCACCTGGTTTGAGATCAAGTACGCTTATTGATGTTATTTGCACCCCCCGGCAGTGTTCCGCTAATGCCAAACCCTTTCTTATAGTATTATAGTAGATGTTCAGGATCTGCTTAAGAGTGAGAACATGTGGAACTCAGCTTTTTGTTTCTGTGACAGATCACTGAGTATGATAGACTCTAAATCCATCCAAGTTGCTGCAAAGTTCATAATTTTTTGGTGAACATGAACAGATTGCTATCATGGTTGCAAAATTTAAAAATAGGCATTCTGTCACAGAACACCAGTTAGGTAATGTATTATATTATTTTAGGTAACTAAACCTAAAGAAAGACTTCTAGTCTTTATGTTTTCTTAATTTTTACTTACAAGTTAAAAAAATTAATATTGTGACAGGAAGAAAATAAGCTCTTAGTTCCAAATTCAAATAATAATAGTTAAAACAATAAAACCATAAGGAAAACTATAGGAAAAAATTAGGGTATATTTTATTTTTATGAAAATAAAATCAATTCTAAAACCTTCTTCATTTCCTAGAACACAATATATATTAGACTAACTTATCTTTAAACTCAAACAATGATCTGACCTATCTGGTTTGTCACTTGGTCTTCAAAGGAACCTACCTGGCCTGTTGCCACGTAGTCTTTCAAAGGATGAATAGCCAGGCAGAGAATGTCATCATCATGACCCAGGTAAAAACGCTGCGTGTTCTGTTGTCGATTATAAATGACACCCACTGCTGCCACATGGTACACAATTTCACCAATTTGAGTATAAAATAGGTTACTTCGACAGTCATAACCTCTGTAACTAACACAGAAAACAAATCATATATAATTAATTTTGGTCTTGTATATGATTAATGCAGAATACACAGAAGAGACGTAGGTACCTTTTGCATCCCGGAAATTCAATTTCCAGTTTTACAGGATATTGAACAATTGTTTAAAATACCACTATCTCAGCTCCCATAAACTTTTATGAACTGTTCTGTTTATAAATAGCTAAATCTAAGCTATAATATTGAGTGAAAAAATAAGGTACATTAATGTATGGAGAGTACACTACTGTTTCAACAAGTATAATATTCAATTTGTATACTATAAAACAAAAATAGCTGACTTTTATAAGCAAAAGATAAATAATATATATTTGCATTTGTTTGTATATGCATAAGTATTTCTGAAACTAAGTAATGATCTTGCCTGCAGAAAGTATAATATATATAACTACATATGAAAGCATAATATATATAAGACTATAACATGTATTTCAAAAGTAAGTTTAAACAACAGTTTTAAAATATTTTACTTATCCAGAAAAATTAGCCAAAACCTAAAGTGGTCAATATAATTACATTTATAGCAACCAACTCAACTCATATAATACAACTGCATAGAAATATTGCCTGTTTTAAGGCTGGAGAAAAAAAATACTTTATCTAAATAAATCTCTTTTCAAATTCTTGAAAAGTATCAGTCAGGTAAGAAAATGAGTGCTGGCTGAAGGGCAGGAAAGAGCAATACTGCAAGTCTCCACTAGCACTGCCTTATTTACTCCTCATCAGAACCTTATGAGATAGACATTATTATCTCCATTTTACCCAGAAAAAGAGGTACTGAAAAGTTAAGTGATTTGTTCATAGTCACACAGCTGGTAAGTGTGAACCAAACAAAATTCAAATACATAAATGAAAAAAATAGTCGTTTGATACCCATGAACAAAGTGTAATCGAATAGTGTTTCCTGGAGCACGCTCTCTTCTTTTGGAAGTAGCACTTTTTTGCTTCTCTTTGCATTGTTCTTTAAGCTGAGGTAGATCTTCTTTGTAAACCTTTTAAAAATATATATGAAGAAATATTCTAAGAATATATATAATATAGGTGTTTATACACTTCTAATATAACTTTCAGACATTGTGGTCACTGTTAATCAGCTGTAACAACTGTCTTAAATGAGAAAGTACTTTATAAAATTTACTTCTTTGTCTTTTTTTTTTTTTTTTTTTTAGTTGTTGTCTCACTCTGTCGCCCAGGCTGGAGGGCAGTGGCACGCTCCCGGCCACCGCAGCCTCGACCTGCTGGGCTCCGGCGATCCTTCCGCCTCAGCCTTCCGAGTAGCTGGAACTACAGGCGTGCGCTACCACGCCCGGCTGATTTTTTGATTTATTGTAGAGATGAGGTCTCGCCAAG
>CAUYQG010267574.1:0-20758 GCA_963574415.1 Tarsius wallacei
AGTCTGAGGTGAACACCAGAAAAAGTGTGCTGAATTTTTGTTTGTTTGTTTGTTTGTTGTTGTTGTTGTTGTTGTTTTGCATTGGAGTCTCACTCTGTCACCCAGACTGGAGTGCAGTGGCCGCTCCCGGCCACCGCAGCCACGACCTGCTGGGCTCCGGTGATCCTTCCGCCTCAGCCTTCCAAGTAGCTGGAACTACAGGCGCATGCTACCATGCCTGGCTAATTTTTTAATTTATTGTAGAGATGAGGTCTCGCCAAGTTGCCCAGGCAGGTCTCGAACCCGCAGGCTCAGGCAATCCACTCACCTCAGCCTCCCAAGGCGCGGGATTACAGGCTGAGCCACTGAGCCCGGCTCTTAATTTTTAAGAAAAGTACTCAAATGCAATATTGTGCACCAAAATAGTTCTTGCTCTCCTGTCACAGGAAAAAAGAGCCACGTTCCAGTACGACTCCTCTGCACATCTCCTCTTATTCCTGAAGTATTTTCATATTCAGATCAATATAATGGTATAGAAAAATGGGCACAGATGCGCAGAGTAGAAAAATAGCAGTGCTCATAAAAATAAACAAGCAGTAATGGGTCATTGAAAGACTTCTTTAAGAGAATAGACCTGCCAACCCAGGAACTCTGGAGGTTTGCTTAGAGGCTATTACAGGAAGGCCAAGGGTTTTGGAGTCAGATAGATCTTCCCAGCTTAAAAAAAAATGACTTTGGACAAGTTATGCTTTCTGAGGCTGTCTCCTTGTCTTCTTTGCAAAATGGAGTTAACAATAGCTACTATGTAGGCTGTTGCGATGATGAAATAAAATGATGTGTATAAAATATCAGACACTTGGTTGCAGAAAGCAGAGTTCTACATATTTGGGGAAAGGTTTGTAATCGCAGACCTTCACTACCATGACACAGATACCCCAGTGAGTATATGGTGATATTGAATTTCAACATGCATTTTCCCTAGATGTTTTTAAATATTTTAAAGTTAATGATTAAGCCTCAAAATAGATTCAAATGAAAGTCCATGACCCTGTGTGTTTTGTTACTAAAATAACGGAAGAGTCTCATAAGGTTGCTCCAACTTGAATCCCTCAGCATGAAAACCGATGATGCTAAAGATAACATAACCTCTTGGGCAGTGGAGGGACTTCTCTATACACGTTCGGTCTGGAGTGCTCCATGGCTGCACAATTAAAATCATCCTTTAGGATGAAAGGGGGCCACTGCTGCTGTTGGCAGGAAACTGCATTCTGAAGCGGCTACAGCAAGTTACATGCTGACAGCAAGTGGTTCCAAGGGTCTCCCACTGGACTGGAGCTGCAAGTAGGATAAAGCCTTCTTCCTCAGTGCTGCAGCCATCCAGTCTGTTACTGAAACACCATAGAATGGGATGCCTTATTTTTTATTTTAGATTCAGGGGGTACGTGTGCAGGTTTTTGGGTTTTTTTTTTTTTCTAAGTATATTGCATAGTGGTGAGGTCTGAATCTGTCATCCAGATGGTGTGCATGGTACCTGATGGGTCATATTTCAGCCTTTGGCCTCTTACCTACCTCCTCCCTTTAGGAATCTCCAGTGTCTATTGTTCCCATACTTATATCTGTGTGTACTCAATGTTTAACACTCACTTAAAAGTGAGATCATACAGTATTTGGTTTTCTGTTTCTGTGTTAATTTGCTTGGAATAGTGGCCTCCAGCTGTATCCACGTTGCTGCAAAAGACATGATTTCATTCTTCTTTATAGCTGTGTACTAATCCATGGTGTATATGTACAACATTTTCTTTATCCTAGGACATGCCTTTTTACACTAGAGATGACATAGCCCTTTTAACACAAGTTTTAATTTAACTATATTCCAAAAAATTCACTGTCTCTCTGAATTTAGAACACAAGTTCCCAAGAAAAGCCTGGTAAAGTCACCCCTTTAGGAATTTTGATAGACTTTTGTTATTTCTACCATTCATTCATTTTATTCTTTCATTTACTTTATTCGTTCATTCCATTTTTTAAAAAGTATCTACTGTCCTTCAGGTAGTAATGACATGATACTGAGCAAAGATGAGTTGGTCCTGTACTGCTGGAGCAAAGGATCTCCTTTTCCCTGTCACTTTAGTCTCCGGCCTCTAATCTCACCACAATTCCTTGAATGTTAATTTTTCTTGTGGTCCTGGGGATGGATGTAATTTCTTGTCAGAAATCATGGTATTTAGAATAAATTCTAATTTTGCTAGCAAGGAATATAGGTCTGCTTATGATGTGTCCCCAAAGTTCAAGTCGTGTAACTTCCTTCAGCTCCACAAAAATTGAACTAAACTCCTTGCAGTTCTTCCCAATGAACCTTTCTTTTCTCCCCTATCCCTATCCCCTTTGTCTCTCTCTTGGTTGCCCATGGCCTGTGTAAGATGTTATTGCTATCCAAAATTTCCTTTGTGACACTATGTGACATACAAATGTATTTTATATTAGGATGGCATTGGTGGTATAGTGGTGAGCATAGCTGCCTTCTAATATATGTTTTACTGAGTCAATGTGCCTAAAAAGGCATTGCCTAGGGGTGAAAGGACCTTTAAAAGTCTCAAGGGAACCACCTAAAGTGGGAAACAGGAGGCAGACATTGATGGTATTAGCTTTTTCATCAAAATCCGAGGTGGGATCGATCTGGTTAGCGGGGAAGATGCCCAGCTCTCCAGAATGGTTAGGCATTTCCCACTTTAGGGCCATGAAACTCTAACCTGGGGCCAAGTCTTCTAAATTACAAGAGGTAATTATGATCAGCTGTAGGTTGAAAAGAACCAGCCGTGAAATTCACATGAAAATCTGAGCCCCTTTCTTGCTGCTACAGAATTGCAAAAGCTTCTATGATCACATATCTTTGGGGGAAGGAAAGAGGAGATGAAAAGACCCATACATGTGCACAGTGACACTCCCCAAACAGCCTTTACCTAGCATTCCTCCAGGAAAGACCAAGTTACCTGAAAATGACAAGGAATTTCTACAAACAGTTTTGATGAAAACAGAAGCATCATAACATGGTGAAACCAGCTAAAGAAAAGTAATGTATGTGTGTGTGTGTGCGCGCGCACGTGTGCGCAATATATACACAATGCAGTATATCTGAGTTATAGTAAATAAATTTTGACTACATTTCTGTCTATTCTACTAACGTGGACTTAGTCTATGCTTTGCAATATTGTTATTCATTTATTCCCTCAAATAGTTCTAAATCCCTTTTTGTCAAAGATTGTGTTTTACCCCTTGGCATCCTCAGTTTCTGGCAGTATCCTATACAAAGTAGGCTCTCAATGTCATGATAAGCCAGGTTATATCCATGTCATCAGTACACTAACTGAAGATTCTAAGATACACTAACTCTGAGAATGGAGAATGTGCTGGCATGAGTGTGACTGCATTTGCTTTTCTAATTGAATTTTTTTTTTTTTTTTTTTTTTTAGACAGGGAAGCCCTCAAACGAAAAGAACTAAGAAGACGGGAGAATCAGGCTGTCCATGACAGAATGTTAGTATATGAGAGGCTAGTATATGTCCATGGGGCCGTCTAGAAGAAAGCAGATAGGTATGGTAGGAGATAATGACACTATTTGGGGGAAATATGATGGTTACTGTCACAATATTGAAAGTCATGTGGTGTGACTATGGGACATAGAGGTTTCTTAGCTTAACAAAAGAATGGTCAGTGGGACAAAGAGAAGGAAATACATTTGGTAAAAATATTTAGGATGATTAAAGACAAGAGAGAAAAGAAGTGGAGCAATTTGTAAGAAAGGGGTAGATTTAAAAAAAAATTGTGCCAAGGAAGTGCTTTGTGCATAGTGAGTACTAAAAAAAGTTTGTTAAAAGTATGAATACATGAATTTATATATGAAATAAATATATACACTTAAGTAGGTTAAATAAAATAAAATACAGATAAATTAGTTAACTACATAAAAACAAGAGATATGCAAGAAGATTTGTGAATATGTTTACATATAAAATACTGTGTAGTATCAAAGTTATGTCTTCTTTCCTATCAGACATCATCATTATTACCTATCACTGAAGTACTAGTTTCAGCATAACTTTTAACTGATGATCATAAATATCATTAGTGATTTTTATTGAATGGTTATTGAACTTCAACTTACACTAAGTACTATAGAGGATATCAAATAAGACAATGTTCTTTCCCTGTGGGTTCATAATATAACTTAGAGGGACCATCTTTTCTTTTTTTCAAAGTTAATGTGTGTCCATGGCTCATCAAGCATTTTAATATCCCAAAGGCCAAAGATACACTGCACATTTATATTCAGGTTCTGATATTTATATATTGTAATGTGCTAGGATCCATATTACTTTCAGTAACAGCCATCCAATTCTAAAGGGCAAAGTACATAGAATTCCAAATAAGTTCATCTGTTTTTTTCTCCTTCCTCCTTAAAGAAAGGAGGGGAAAATTGTCAATAGTCTTAAGAATTTTAGAGCAAAGGAACAATGGAATGCTCTTTTATTCGTTGCTGCTTGCACTAACTACTTGATATTGAGGACTCTTATTTTCATTATTTCAATAATTATTTCTTAATTTGAAATGAATCCTCCTTTTACTCTAATCAGCAGCAACTGTCATCATTAGGAACTGATTAGGAGTGATATAGAATCTCCATTTTTCTTTATCACTTTTACATAATCATAGGAACTTAGAATGAGAAAGAATCATAACAATTATTTATTCCAACAGTCCCCAATGCTTGTCCACTGATGTATTGCCACAAAAGATTAAAAGCATAAAAAATTAAAATTACAAATTTCTGAGACTTACCTGCCTTAGACCAATTAAATCAGAATCTGCAAGGTTGGCATCCAGATACCTGTGACAAAAGGGATTCTGATGAGAGAAACTGGGAAACAAGTAGACTTAATTGACTATTTTACTTTCAAGGCAAATGGCCCACTGAAGGGCTAAATTCCTTATCCCAGAGTCCCATGGGTAAATGTTGTCAAAGTTTGAAAAAAAAAAATTTGGATTTATTTATTTATTTATTTTTGGTCTAGTGCTCTTTTTGATATACCACACTGTTTCATGTAAGAAAGAGTTTCTTATTTTTGAGATATTACGTCTAGGTAAATTGTGTCAATGTCAATTCAAGTCTATTAAAAATCTATAATACAATTTCCTTCAAAGCCAGTTTATAAATTGTGTTTTAAAAAATCATATATTTTTGACCCAAGCAGCTTACCTAGATTGATCTTTTATTCTATTTTGCCAATGTTGACTTTGAATGATTCTTTGTTTTATCACATTTCTGATCCATCACCAGAGAATCACTATTATCTTCAATAAAGCCTGCAAAGTCTGTCTGAGTTGCCAAAAAATTTGAGTAATAATACATTATTGGATTTAATATTTAATCTCTGAAAAATATTTATTTTGAAAAAAACCCAGGCATTTAAAGCACTGACTTTTGCCAAAGATTATTTAAACAACCCTGTCTAGTGATAACTTTGAGTTGTTTCACTTTTCAGTCTTAAACACTGTGATGAACATCACACTACATCTATACTAGCTGCCTAAAGTTATTAAAAATTAAAATGTTCTGACCCAACAGTTGCTATAAAGCATTGATGAGAAAAATTAAATAAATGTCTAGGTACATGGTATTAACAGATTAGAAGAAGCAATATTGTTAAGATGTCAGCACTACTCAAGTTGAATTATAGAGTAAATGCCATTTCAACCAAATTCTAGCAGATTTTTTTTTTTTTGAAGAAAGTTCAAGGGACCTAAATTAGTCAAAGTGAGTTTGAAAAAAGAATTCCTATTACTTGTTTCAAGACTTACTGGAAAGCTACAGTAATTAAGATAATGTGGCATTAATATAAGGCTAGACATACAAATCAATCAAACAGAATAGAATATCCAGAATTAGATCCACACAGTAGTTGTCATTGATTTTTTTATAAGGATGCTAAAGTATTTCAACTTGCGTAGAAAAAATACTCAACACATGGTCCTGGAACAATTGCATATCCATATGCAAAATGTTACCTCAAACCAACTTCACATTTGACATACTAAGTAACTTAAAATGGATTAGATAACAAAAAGATAAAAGTATAAACTTCTAGAAGAAAGCATAAGACAAGATCTTTGTAAACAGGCTAGGTGATGGTTTCTTATATATGACACACAAAGCATGAAACATAACAGAAACAAAATGTTAATTTGTCCTTCATTATAACTAAAATGTCTGATATTCAAATGACACTTGTCTTTTGATTTTGAAAAGGTGAAAGAAAACATCTATGGGTAAGAGAAATGTTGTATATTTTAATTCTAGTAGTAGTTGCATGGCTGAAAAAAATTTTTAAATGAAAAGATTATCCATAGATAAAATAAAAATACCTGAAAACGCATATCTGATTTGCACACAGAATATATAGTACTCTTACAACTCAACAATAAGACATCTCAAGGGAAAAAAGACAAATGATTTGAATGCATGCTTTGACAAAAAGATGTATGAATGACCAATAATAACAGGAAAAGAACCTCAATGCAATTAATCATCAGAGAAATATAAATCAAAGCCACCAGATGCTCTAAACATCCACTAGAATAACTAAAACTAAATATGCTGATAATATGAAATGTTGGTGACGATAAGGAGCAACTGGAACTTTCATACATTACTACTGGAAATGCAAAATGCTACAGAAACTTTGAATATCAGTTCTTCCATTTCTCATAACATTAAACACATACCCTACAATTCAGTAATTCTATTCTTATGTATTTGCCAAATAGAATTAACTTAAAGGAAACAACAAAGAACTTTTATGGGTGACAACATTATTGTGTATTTTAATTCTGGCAACAGTTGAATAACTGCTAAAATCCAAGTATTCACTTTAAAAAGAATGAATTGCATTTCTGCTAAAGCGGAATGATCAAGCCTCTTACTATGCTTTAGCTTTGGTCTCTAGAGCCCAATCTTTTATAGCTGATTACTACTTGCAAGGAACATTTACATAGGTGGTTTTGAGTTTTTTTGAGTCAGAGTATCACTCTGTTACCCAGGCTGGAATACAGTGGCATGCTCACGGCCACTGCAGCCTCAACCTGCTGGACTCAGGTGATTCTTCTGCCTCAGCCTTCCAAGTAGCGGGAACTACAGGCATGTGCCAACATGCCTGGCTAATTTTTTGATTTATTGTAGAGATGAAGTCTCACCAAGTTGCTCATGCTGGTCTCAAATCCACGGGCTCAGGCAATCCTCTCACCTCTGCCTCCCAAAGCACTGGGATTATAGGCATGAGCCATTGCATCTGGCCTACTTAAGGGTTTACTAGTCGTAATTGCAAAAATAAAGTTTTCTTGGTTAAAAAAATTTGTTAACAAAAAGTAAAAATGATGAATTTTGTTGTATGTCTATTCACTCAATTTTAAAAAGTAAATTAAAATGCAAATGAAAAATTGGAGAAAACACTTGTATATTTGTCTGAGGGAGGTTATATATACAAACTATTTTAATAGAAAAAATAAGCAACATGAACATCAAAAACACAGGCTCAGTTATGTAAACTAAAAGATCAACTCAAAAGTAATCAAACAAAAGCCAATTAAAATAAGATCAAATTTCTCATGAGAAAATTGGCAAAGATTTAAAAGACAAAAGGATAATATCTAGAATGTTGGGTGTCCTCCTAAGAGGTTTTCTTATACACTTGTGGTAATTTAAAATGGCATACCCTATCTGGGAGGATACATCCCTGTATACCAAGAAGTTTAAACATAAATCTGACCTATAACTCAAGAATTTCCTTTCTAGAAATTTATTCTAAGAAAACATTGGGAGGAAGACATTAAGATTTCTTTACAATGATGTTAGATTGAACATTATTCTTAATCACCAAAAGTTGGAAATAATATAAATAATCAAGAATAGAAAGCAAAATATAAACTTTGGGATATCTATAGGATGAGTTCCTATATAGCTTTCAAAATACACATATTTCAATATATATTTTGAATATATATTTCAAAAAATGTGTGAACACACACGCACATAAATATTCTGTGATTCAGAGTGTGTAAAAATAACTTAATGCATGCAACAAAAGTGACCAATAGGACACAGATTAAAAGATTAACCAAGATCATTTTGGGGCCATAAGACATGCTGATTTTTATTTTCTGTGTTTTATTCTATATGCCCCCTAATACTATATATTAAACATATAGTGCTTTTTAATTTTACAAAATAAAATTAAAAAGTAAAATAGTAATTATCTTCCTCAGCAATATTTTGATAAGAAAGGAATAAGTAATAACCAGCCATGTCTCTGTCTGGTGTAATTCTTTAACCTATTCCAGGCTTGAGATCCACACAGAGTAGGCATAGATGTTTAGTAAATGTTTAGTCAATGAACTTTTTCAGTGAAGTTGAATGTGGCTATCATGGAGTTCTTTCTCCAGGATCTGACTCTTAAGTCCTGGAAAAGAAACTGGAATACACACAAGATACTGGCAAATCAAGAAGAGAATCTCACCTCTTGACTTCCTAGGCCAAGTTTCCATTCCTTGGGAAGTACTACCTACCAGGATATGACTCTCCTCTGTCATTGTGCTTTTCAGTTCTCTTCCTATGTCTAAACCAGCAGGTTGCAGACTCACTCTTATTTTCTAGAGCTATGGTAATATAAATCCACTACAATAAGCCAGCATCCCTGTTGCAAGTAAGTTATTCCATGAGATTACGTAGTCGTAGGCCCAAGTCTGGGCTTATTCACACGATCCTTCTGGAAAAAGAATAAATGTACTAGGAGTATTTCTGTTTGTTTCTTTGTTAGAATCATTGAATTGAGGTGAACAATGTTTTATTTTAAACAAATTCTATTAGTGTACATTAACTTACAATTGACTTTTGAAACTTGTCTATGAAAGAGATTGAGTCAAAAAAGGAAAGTATATTGGAAGGGAATTTGAACTTGGGAGGGATTTGGTATGAAAGTATACACAGGGAAAAGTGTGTAAGATGTGAGAAGTTCATGCCATTTATAAAGATATGACTACACTCAAAGTTTCTGTACTACAGAAACTTCTTGCACATTTCAAGCTGCACTCTCCCCTGCTCTCCATAGCCACTATGCTAAGTGCTATGGTACTACTTCCCACCTGTTTTTCCTTTTAAAGAGGTACAATTGGCATACATTAACAGCATTCTTAAATTGTGCAACTTAATAAGTTATGTTACATATGTACACCCATTAAATCATCACCTCAATAAGGTGGTGAACATACCTATTACCTCCAAAATTTTCTCTTTGATAGGAAATCCTTTCTGCCCCCACCAGCCTTTCCCAAAGAGCATCCCCAGGTAACCACTGTTCTGATTTCTGTCACTATAGATTATTTCACATTAAGAATTTTATTTTTAAACAGAATTTTATTTGTGACATCATTCAATATTCATTTTAGGGGTAGAGGTCTGTCTCCTTTCACTTAGGATAATTTTGTTTTAGATTCTTCCATGTTGTTGCATTTAATTATTTTGTTCTTGCTGAGTAATAATATTATATGGGTACACTACAGTTTATTCACCTGTTGATAGATTTGAGTTGTTTCCAGTTTTTTGCTATTATAAATAACACTTTTATGTTAAGTGAATTAAGTCAAACATTGAAAGACAAATATCACATGTTCTCATTCATGTGTGAGAGCTTAAAAAGTAGTCTCATTAAGGTGGAAAGTAAACTGGTGGTTATCAGAGGCCAGGAAGTGCAAGGGGAGGGAATTAAGAGAAGTTGATTAATGGGTAACATATATAGTTTGATAGAAAAAGTAAAGTTGAAACTCGGATAAATAAGTAGGGTGACTATAGTTGACAAAAAAGAATTGTGCATTTCCAAGTAGCTAGAAGAAAATAATTAGAATATTTCTAGCATTATGAAATAAATATTTAAAATGATAGATATCTCAACTATACTGATTTGATCTTTACATATTATATGAATGTATTTAATTATCACACATGCCCCAAAACTGCTTGCATCTATTAGGCATTAATGAAAAAAATTGTTTAAATAAAGCTGCTATGAGTATTCATGTATAAGTCTTTGTATTCATGCATTCACGTCATTGTATAGAGGTATGCATCATTTCTTTCAATACCTAGGAGTGCAATAGTTGGCTTATATGGTAGGTGTATTTCAACTTTTCACGAAACCACCAAACTATTTTCCAAAGTGGTTGTACTATTTAACATTCCCATAAGCAATACATGAGAGTTTCAATTATTTCACATCCTTATCAACACTTAGTATGGTCAATCTTAATTTAGTCATTATGATAGTGTATAGGATTTTAATTTTCACTTTTATGAGTAATGATACTTTGCTTTTTTCATATGCTTAGTTTTGCTATTCATATATTTTACTTGGTTTTGTCTACTTCAATTCAATTTAGAAAAAATTGAATTGTTTGTTTTCTTATTTAGTTTTGAGAGTTTCTAAAATACATTCTGAATACAAGTCATTTGACAGATATTTGATTTATAAATATTTTCTTCCAGGCTATGGATTATATTTTCATCTTTTTTAAAGTTTCTTTTAAGTTACAGAAGTTTACACTTAAACGAAGTCCAATTTATCAATTTGCTCTTTTCTGAGTTGTGTTTTCACTGTTATGGCTAAGGAATCTTTTACTCTTAGGTATTCTCCTGAAAACTTTATTATTTTAAGTTTTGCATTTAGGTCTATGATTCACTTTGAATGATTTTGTAATGATGTGAGGAATAAACACTTTTTTTCTCTCTTCTTTTTTTCGTCATAGCGATATCTGATTTTTTACATTTATTGAAAACTAGTTTTCTGTATACATATGTGTTTATTTCTGGATTCTCAATTCTGTTTTATCTATCTATTTATCTATCCTTACATTAAGGTCGTAATGTAATTAAGACCACACTGTCTTGATTATTCTAGATTAAGCAATAATAAAGTGTCAAAATTAGGTAGTTTTTAATTCTTCAAACTTGTCCTTTCATTTCAGGTTGTTTTGAATATTCCAGGGTTTTTTTTTTAATTTCCAGAAAAATATTTGAATCAGCTTGTAAATAGACACATACAAAAAAGTGCTAGGATTTTTATTGGTTTGGATTCAGTCTGTAGATCAATTAGGGAAGAACTGACATTTAACAATATTATATCTTCTGATGCATGAACTTGGCATAGCTCCCCCCCCCTTTTTTTTTGTCTTCTTTAATTTCCTCAGCAATGTGTTATAGTTTTCAGTGTGCAGTTCAGGATTATTCGTAAATATATCATGATTTTTAATGCTATTGCTATAAATCATGCTAAACTCACTTATTACTGCATTCATTCTAATTGTTTTGCTAAGGTTTATAACACATTTTCTCCACCGATAGACATATTGTCTGTGAATAAAGACAATTTTACTTATTTTCAAACTTGATTTGTTTTATTCCTTTTTTTCTTACCTTATTTCACTTGCTCATATCTCAATAAAATTATGGAAAGAAATGGGGGACAGGGGAAGCAGATATCCTGATCTTGACGTGGAGAGCATTCTTTTTCAACCACTAAGTATGATGTTATTGTAGGTTTTTGTAGATGCCCATTGCCAGGTTAGAAAGTTCTCTTCTATTTCTAGTTCACTAAGAGTTTTTACAACAAAAGGATGTTGAATTTTGTGAAATGTTTTTATGCTTTTTATGCAACTATTGAGAAGATCATATAGTGTTTCTTTTTTTTAATATGGTAAATTATATTGATTAATTTTAAAATATTAAACCAACCTTATATTCCTGGAATGCACTCCACATGATAATAATGTATTTATCTTTTTATATAATGTTGGACTCTGCTTACTAGAATTTTGTGAAGACTTTTTAATCTAAGTAATCTAGAATTTTGTCAGGACTTTCTAATCTATGTAATTTCATCTACCTATAGACTATTGGTCTGTAGTTCTCTTGATTTGTCACGTGATTTTGATGTCAGGGTAATGATGGTGTTATACAAAGTATTTTTCCTTTTCAATTTTTTGGAAGAATATGTGTACAGTGGCATAATTAATTTCTTAGCTATTTGGTAGACTATATCAGTTAACCAAATTGGACTTGTAGTTTTATGTTTTTAACTACAAATTAAATATCTTTAGTAAACATTGAATTATTTAGTTTACCTATTTTTAGTGACCTTTGGTAATTTATGACTTTCGAAGAATTTATCTATTTAATCTAAGGTGTTTATAATAGTTTCATTATTATTTTGAATATCTGTAGAATCTGTAGTGATTACTTCTAAAATACACAATCTTGATAATTTGTCTTTTTCTTTTTATCTTGAAAGTCTGTATAGAGACTTATTAATCTTTTTCATCTATTCACAGATTTTAGTTTAATTTTTGTTGTTCTCTGGGTTTTCTATTAGATTGGTGAAAAAGTAATTGCAATTTTTGACCGTGAATTTTAAATTATTATAACTAGTCTCAAACTTCTCTTTGTTAATCAAAATAGGAAGCATTACAATGAACCATTTTTGTCAATGAGAAATGTTTGTTTATTCCTATAGTGTAAAAATCCATGCAATGGTATTCAACAAAGTCTTGGAAAGCATTTTCTGCATCCTGCTGGTTGTGGAAGCATTGTCCCTGCAAAAAGCTGTCAAGATGCTTGAAGAAGTTGTAGTCAGTTGCCAAGAGGTCAGGTGAATATGATGGATGAGGCAAAATTTCGTAGAATAATTCATTCATTTTGAAGAGTTGACTGTGTGACTGGTGGTAGGGCATTGTCATGGAGAAGAATTGGTCCTTTCTGTTGACCAATACTGGCTGCAGGCTTTTCAGTTTTCAGGGCATCTCATCTATTTGCTGAACATACTTCTCAGATGTAATGGTTTCACCAGGACTCAGAAAGCTGTAGTGGATCAGACTGGCAGCAGACCACCAAACAGTGACCATGACCCTTTTTTGATGTGAGTTTGGCTTTGGGAAGTGCCTTGGAACTTCTTCTTGGTCCAACCACTGACCTTGTTGTTGCAGGCTGTTGTATAAAATCCACTTTTCATTGCATATCACAATTCGATCAAGAAATGGTTCGTTGTTGCATAGAATAAGAGAAGACAATTCTTCAAAATGATGATTCTTTTGATTTTCAGTCAACTCATGAGGTACCCACTTTTTGAACTTTTTCATCTTTCCAATTTGCTTCAAATGCTGAATGACCATAGAATGGTCAACATTGAGTTCTTTGGCAACTTCTGGTGTAGTTGTAAGAGGATCAGCTTCGATGATAGCTCTCAATTGGTGATTGTCAACTTCTGATGACCCGCCACTATATTCCTCATATTCAAGCTCCCATCTCCTTTGCAAAACTTCTTGAACCACTACTGTCCTGTACATTTGTTAGCAGTTCCTGGGCCAAATGTGTTGTTGATGTTGTGAGTTGTCTCCACTGCTTCATGACCCATTTTGAACTTGAATAAGAAAATTGCTCCATTTTTTTTATTGTCTGAAATTATTTCCATAGTCTGAAATAAATATAAAATAAGCAGCAAGTAATAAGTCATTAGCAAAAAAAAAATAAAGCGAGAAATGCTTAATAAAATGATGTATAAATGATCACATTTATTTAAGAATGTATTCCAATATCAAATGACAAATATCAACAATGCAAAAACTGAAATTACTTTTACATGAACCTCGTGTTTCACTGATGTCCTCTCTAGTCTTTTCAAATTTTCTGTTTACTTTGGGTTTTATTTGTTCTTCTAACTTCTTAAGATCCAAACCAAAGTCTCTGATTTGAGACTTTTCTCCTTTTCTAATATAGATATTTGATGCTATAAATTTCTCTAATTCAAGGAGGAGTTAACACACATTTTCTATAAAGACAAAGTAGTAAATATGGTAAACATTGTTAACCTACAATCTCAACTACAATTAGTCAACTCTGTCTTTGTAGTGAAAAGTATCCAAGGACAATATTTAAAAGTTAATTTGGTGATGTTTCAATAAAACTTTATGTACAAAAGTAGCAGGTAAGTTGGCTTTGGCCCGTGGGCTATAGTTTGTCATCTCCTTCAACCCTTATATCAAGTACTG
The DNA here is from genome assembly GCA_963574415.1 of Tarsius wallacei. Classification (NCBI taxonomy): domain Eukaryota; kingdom Metazoa; phylum Chordata; class Mammalia; order Primates; family Tarsiidae; genus Tarsius; species Tarsius wallacei. The sequence continues at coordinate 14,122 of CAUYQG010267574.1, forward strand.
CTTTAGCTATGTCCAACAAATTTTGATCTGGTGTGTTTCATCTTTATTCAGTTAGAAATGCTACCTAACTTTTCTTTTGTTTTATTCTTTTACTCATGCTTTTCTTAAATGTGTGTTCATTTTCAAATATTTGAAAATTACACAGATATCTTTCAGTTACTGATATCTAATTCTACTCGAATTGGAAAATATACTTTGATTTAATTCCTTTAAATTTAGTAAGACTTATTGTTTCATGGCCCAGAAATGATCTATTTTTGGTAAACCTCTTACGTTCATTTGAAAAGAATGTGTATTCCACTGTTATTGAGGGGAATGTTTTATAAATATTTATTAGATCAAATTGGTTATCATGTTTTTCTTTGCCTTTTCTTTTTTTTTTTTTTTTTTTTGAGTTGGAGTCTCACTCTGTCACCCAGGCTAGAGTGCAGTGGCACATTCATGGCCACTGCAGACTCTACCTGCTGGGCCCAGGTGATCCTTCCTCCTCACCCTTCCAAGTAGCTGGAACTCCAAGCACATGCCACCATGCCCAGCTAATTTTTTGATTTATTGTAGAGATGAGGTCTCACCAAGTTGCCCAGGCTGGTCTCGAACCCATGGGCTCAGGCAATCCTCTCACCTCTGCCTCCCAAAATGGTGGGATTATATGCATGAGCCACTGCACTTGGCCCTGTTTTTCTTTTTTTTTAAATTAATTTATTATAGAGTTTTGGGACAAATGAGGATTTACAATATAAGTTGTCTGCATTTAGGTGAAGTTTGGGCTTCTAGGTGACCCTCACTTCCTTTAGTAGTGAACCAGGTACGCTCTGTGTTGTCACATTTCCACCACCCTTTTCCCTTCCTCCCCTAGCAGTGCCCAGCAACTGCCCATCTCTCCCTTGTGCTAATGTGACTAGTGATCAGGGCTTACTTGAATGAGAACAATGTGGTGTTCAGTTCTTTGTTTCTGTGGTAGTTCACTTAGTATGATTGTCTCCAACTACATCCAAGTGCTGCAAAGGCCATGATTTTGTTCTTCATTTTGGCTGCACAATATTCCATCGTGTATATGTACCACATGGTTTTTTTTGTTTGTTTTTTTTTATCTAGTCCACTTTTGATGGCCAGCAGGGTTAGTTTCATGTTCTTGCCATTAGGAATAGTGTGGCAATAAACATGACCACGCAGGTGTATTTTTGGTAAAGTGATTTACATTCCTTCAGACGTATTCTCAAGAGAGGGATTTCTAGATCATATGAAGTTCAATTTTTAGTTGAACACCACACCGCTTTCCATAGAGGTTGAACTAGCTTACCTTCCCACCAACAGTGTAATAACATTCCCTTTTTCACAGCCATGCCAGCACTTGTTGTTTTTTGACTTATTTTTGTTGTTGTTGTTTTGTTTTGTTTTTGGTTTTTTTTTTGAGTTGGAGTCTTACTCTGTTGCCCAGACTGGAGTGCAGTGGCCACTCCCAGTCACCGCAGCCTTGACCTGCTGAGCTCTGGCAATCCTTCCACCTCAGCCTTCCAAGTAGCCGAAACTATAGGTGAGTGTTACCACGCCTAGCTAATTTTTGATTTATTGTGGAGATGAGGTCTCGCCAAGTTGCCCAGGCGGGTCTCGAACCCTCGGGCTCAGGCAATCCACTCACCTCAGCCTCCCTAGGCATGGGATTACAGGCTGAGCCACCGAGCCCGACTTGTTTTTTGACTTATTAATAATAGCCATCCTTACTGGAGCTTAAGTGGTATGTCATTGTAGTTTTAATTTACATTTCTCTGCAAAAGATATGAACAGACTCTTCTCAAAGATGACATACAAGCAGCCAACAAACACATGACCTTGTTTTTCAAGTCTTCCAAATCCTTATTGGTTTTCTGTCTACTTATGCTATAATTATTTTTAAAATGATATTTAAATCTCTAACTATAATTATGGATTAGTTCATTTCTTCTTGAAGTTCTTTTAGTTTTTGCTTTATATGTCTCGAAATGCTTTTCCTCTGTCTGAAAGATTTTATTTAACATTTCTTGTAGTGCGTGTCACAAATTTTTTCAGCTTGAAACCAGTCAAAAAACAGTCTTTATTCACCTTCTTTTGGGAAATATAATTTCACTGGGTGTAGGATCCTAGGTTGATTTTTTAAATCTCTCAGTACTTGAAAGATATTACTCTATTCTCTTCTTGCTTGTGTTGTTTCTCACAAGAAATTTGTCATCTTTATGATTATTCTTCTGTGTGTAATATATCTGTTTTCTCTAGCTCTTTATCACTGATTTTAAGCAGTTTGATTATAATGTGCCTTAGTGTCGTTTTCTTTGTGTTTCTTGTGCTTAGGGTCCATTGAGTTTGTGGGTTTATAGTTTTTATTAAAATTGGAACATGTCTGGCTATTACTTCTTTTGATATTATTTTTTATTTCCCTGTTTTCTTTTGGATATCTCAATTATATATTTATTAGGCTGTTTTACTTTTTCTGCAGGCCACTGGTGGTTTGTTGGGGTTTTTTTGGGGAGGGTCTTTTATTCTCTCTGTTTTAGTCTAGATAGTTTTAATAGCTGCGTTTTCACTAGTTTTTCCTTCTGTAATATAGGGTCTGTTGTTATTCAATCCAGTTTATTTTTTGTTGATACATTATAGTTTTTACCTCTATAAATTCAATTTGCTGAGGTATTTTTTGTATTTTCCGTGTCTGCATTATACTTGTTTAATTTTTTATCTAGGTTTTGAACACATAATACCATTATAATGATTTTAATGTCCTTGCTGGTAATTCTAACATTTGTGTCAATTCTTAGTCAGTGTGACTTATTTATTTTATCTTTATTATGGATAAATTTGCCTACTCTTTGCATATCTGGACTTTTTTTTTCAGATGTAGGCATTGTATATTTTACCTTATTGAGTGCTAGATTTATTTATTTATTTTTATTCCTATACATTTTCTTGAGCTTTGCTATTACATGCTGTTAAGTATTCTCTTCTTGCTCTATTGGAAACAATTTGTCCTTTTTGGGTCTTGTTTTTAAAATTTATTAGGCAAGACTAGAGGCCCAGTTAGTTTACTATTCTTACTTCTCTGGTATTGAGGCAAGACCCTCTATTCAATGCCTCATTAATGAGTTTTCACATTTGACTGGTGGGAATAGGCACTATTTCTGTCCTGTGTGAGTGCTGGATATGCTTCCCCTAATTCTTTCAGCTGGTTCTTTCCTTGTTCCTGAGTAGTTTCTTTTCATGCATATGGTGATCAGTACTCTGGTGTATGCTCCAAAGAGCCCCCTACAGATCTTTGGAGTAGTTACTCTGTGAAGCTTTCTCCTTTCTGATATTTTGCTCTGCCTTCTCACCTCTTAGGGCTTTCCAGATTCTCAGCAACACATTTTCAACTCAGGAAGGCCTCTGGGCTTAACCTTCTTCTGTTAGAAATTGTTCATATCAGAATTTTATCCTTGAGATCTAGTACAGTACCTGAAACATAAGTGATTCTGCAGAAATTAAATCAAACAAAATTCATTTGTTGAAAAACCAAATCTGCTTTGCCACATCCCATTAGAGGCTTTTCATTTTAGTGAGGCATTCATAGAAACATATCTGTGCCTTTTCACCTCATAGAACATTTATTCATAAAATAGTAGCCTTGATGGCACTGATTTTCCCAAGGAAAATATCAAATAATCTACAATGATGCCCTGGCTTTAAGAAATAACAAGATGAATAATATTTACTCAGCCTTTCAATGGTGATAATACAGGTCACTATAATTATGCATTTGATTAGTATAAAATATGTGAAAGTACATAATAATAAATTACATTTAAGATTCACATATCAGTGTTTCTTAAATTAGCATGCATTAAAATCACCTGGGTATCTGGTTTGCACACTAAGAAATTCTCATTTCATCAATGCCTTCCAGATGCTTCTAGTGGAATTAATTTACAGGCCAAATTTAGGGGATCAGTTTCCTCTTCTATAAAATGGGGAAAATGGTTATTCTATGCCTCACTGGGTTGTTATGAGACTTGATGAAATAATACATTGAAAGCATGTAACTCAGTGGTTACATATTATAAGTGTTTAAATATTTTAAATATTATGCAGAATAGATTTTCTTTGAAGCAAGTTATACATGTAATCAAAAGATAATTTGTTTTTTGCCTTTAGACAACCAATAACCTATCCCTAATCTCTGGATTTCCTGTTATCTTAACCTAGAGTCATGTCTAATAACTGTTAAATTACTGAGAATTTAGAAAATTAGAAGTTTTCTAATAACAGATGTAAATGTAAGTAATTGAGGATTGGAACCACAGTTGAAAGCAGCCACGTGAGAATAACTGGGAAGTAGACTGAGTTTAACCACAGGAGTCATACAGAATATTTTCTTCAAGAAAGTGAGTCACAGGGGGTATTTTGCTTCGTAATATTGTGAGAACCCAAGTGAATCTTTTCTCTTGGCACCTAAGAACTTTAAATTTTATTTCCTTTTATTTCCTTGGGTAAAACTAAGACTCGGATAATAGCAGATATGGGAATATTAGTATTTGAAAAGATCTAGTTCTCTTAACACTTACCTAGGAATCCAGGTTTTTGCTAGCTATATTAAGTTATAACTCTGCAAAAATGCCTTAGGTGAACTTAAGGTGCAAGTCTCTAAAAGCTCCTGTGGGAGCATTAGGTATCTATTAGCAGACTCTAGTCAAGCTACATTTTATTCTCATAATGTACCAGGTAATATAGGTCAGTAATAGAAGTGGGAAAATCCCATGATCACCTAAAAATCAGATCAAGCCTGAAGGTAAAACTCTCTAACAGTGAAAGTATCCACTATAAAACGTAGTCCAAACAATGGGATTACAATGAGATTCCCCTCATTTCTTTACAATTATCCCATTATACATATATATATATATATATGTGGGGGGTGATTTTATTTATTAATAACTATCCTGATATAATCTTAGAAGGTGTAGTTCACTACTTTGCATAAAACATGATGCAAATCTCATTAGAAAAAGAATAGCACATCTTCCAAATGTCCAACAAATTGAAAAACTCAAAACTTAAAATTCCTTAGCAGTACTTTAGGTTTACCTCACACAAACAAACAAAAGATTCTTTGCCTCAGATTTAAAGGCTTTGCAGTCTACTTTTAAGCATATCCAGGATGTACAATTTAGTAAAAGAAGTTATTATGACAAAAACCCATAGATCTGATGTTCAAAGATCCAAAACACAATGTTGTATGTGTACAACTTTCAATGATAGATTTATGAGTATCAACAAGAGTAATTTTACCTACTAGTAATTTACCCGCCAGGAACCTCCAAAATTTGTGACATTTTATAATAATACATGCAAATGTGCTTTTAATTTGGTTAATGACATGTAGAATCAATTGTTCTATGTCAAAAAATTAAGCTATATAATGTAAAAAATTATATGATATGGAATTGAGGTATCACAATGGAATTTACTTTGTAGATTGTATATGTGCATAGATTGTAGAAGGAAAGTGGTTAACTGAAACAAAAGTAAGAAAATGATTGCACTAGTTACAAAAACTGAAATTGTGTTTTATTTTCAAAACAACTTTCATTTTGATAAGAGTGATGTTAGATACTTTTTCCATACCATTTACCTAGCTCTTTTCTTTATTCAATTATTTTGGAGCGATAAGTCAAATACCATTTAGTTTACTAAGATTTGTGTAGCACCATTTGTTGAAATCAAAAGTGATTTATCTCATGCAAAAAAATTATGTACTATGTCTAATTAATTACATTTATAACAGATAGTAAATATTTCTGTACATACTAATTATATTTTAGCTATTATACCTGAAGATAGAAGATTGAATGAAGTTAGGACATGGAACTAGCCACATCCAATTTTTGGAAAAACATGAAAGACAAGTATTTTTATGTTAAAGAAATGGTTTGAATACACACACACCCACACACACACACCCACACACACACACACACATACACACACAGCCTATATTCAAGGTTACCTAATAAGCCAATTCTCACTTTTGGAAAATTATGTAACTTTTGGAGATATGGTATTTTATTGGATTATTTAACCTTGCCTGTAAAGTCCAGGCTTTTTCCTACAGATGTTTGTGTTAAGTGATTAATTTAAAGCAATTGTGAATATTGGTCAGCAACTTATATTTGTTTTTTCCTGAGGAGGTTATTCTGCACACCTCAAACTCATTCAACGTCAGTCCTATTGAGAGAGAATCATTGTAGGTGGGGTGAATGTAACATTGTCTTCCTCACAGGTTTATGTGTTTAATTAGATGACAGAAGAGATGAAGCTATAGGGGCTGAAGACTTGCAAGAGAAAATAGCATAATAGTGTGATACAGTTCCTATTGTGCCAAACACTATTAATAACAAAACTTAAGGAGAGAATTAACTATAACTTTATCATCTTCTAAAGAATCCAAATTTCATAATTCACCTGGCTATAATAAGTTGCAGAAGCCGGGCTCGGTGGCTCAGCCTGTAATCCCGCGCCTTGGGAGGCTGAGGTGAGTGGATTGCCTGAGCCCGCAGGTTCAAGACCCGCCTGGGCAAGCGAGACCTCATCTCTACAATAAATCAAAAAAATCTAGCTGGGCGTGGTAACGCGCACC
>CAUYQG010267579.1:0-11689 GCA_963574415.1 Tarsius wallacei
TCAGCCTCCCGAAGTGCTGGGATGACAGGTGTGAGCCACCGTACCCAGCCAGCTTTGGCTCTTTTTGTTATTATTTTTAACATTGCCCTTCAAGAGAGTGTAGCTTGGTGTGTCCCAGGGCCTGTCCTCCCTTCTAGTGACACAAGAACATGACGTTCCAGAGGGGTCGAGGCCACACACTGTGGAGTTGGATCTGGGTTCAAATCTTTCCCCTGGGTTTTCCCAACTGGGCACCCCAGGTGGCTTCCTTCCCCCATCTGAGCCTCGCTTTGCTCTTCAGTAGGATGGGGACCGTGATAGTGGTTTCTGGAAATGGTGTTTACAGACAGCAGCCCCTGACCTTTTTTGGCCTCAGGAACTGGTGTCGTGGAAGACAGTTTTTCCACGGATGAGGGTGGGAATCTTCAGGCATTAGATTCTCCTAAGGATCGCACAACCTAGATGCCTCACACACGCAGTTCACAATTAGGGTTTGCGCTTCTACGAGAATCTAATGCCGCTGCTGTCCTGACAGAAGATGGCGCTCAGGCCGTAATGCGAGTGGTGGGGAGAGAACCTGTAAATACGGATGAAGCTTCCCCGGCTCACCCACTCCCCACCTCCTGCTGTGCAGCCCGGTCCTAACAGGCCATGGACCAGCACCGGTCCAGGGGTTGGGGACCCCTGCATACAGAGGCGGAAAGGGGTCCCGTTTAACAAGTGTTTGCCACGGCAGGTCAGCGTTTAGTGAGAGGGGTGGGGGGCAGACTCGGGAAGCAGGCAGTGGTTGTAAACACCTGTGTGGACACGGTCCCTCTCACACCACTCAGAGCCAGGACCCCTGGTGGCTCACAAGGTCTCTTTGATGTAAGGGACTCTGCCTGTAAAAGAGCATCCTGGTGGCATGCAGGATGCGGCGGGGATTCAGCGGGATAGGGCAGGCAGGGTGCGTGCTGAGTGTTCCAGAGGCAGCACGCTCACGTCACGTTCAGGTGAGAACATGAGGTGGGGTCATCTCTTCTCTCTGGTCTGTGTGGCCCGCAGGTGATGGAGGCAATGACGTCAGCATGATCCAGGAGTCTGACTGCGGCGTGGGCGTGGAAGGGAAGGTGAGCATGGATTCCCCTGCTCTGTTCCCTCAAAGATGCGTCTTTAATGCTCCTGGAAGTTCCAGATAGATAAGAATCATAAAACGTAAGGAACCAGAGATTACAATGGCCTCGTGTCACTTGAAGTCAGAGATCCGTATTGCAAACAAACACTGACTTAATGCTTGCCAAAACCTAGTTTTTTTTTAAAAGTGTTTTTCTCCATTCTTTTTTTTTGAGTCGGGATCTCACTCTGTTGCCCAGGCTGGAGTGCAGTGGCACAATCATGGCTTTCTGCAGCCTCGACCTCCTGGGCTCAGCTGATCCTTCCACCTCAGCCTCCCGAGTAGCTGGGACTACAGGCACACACTACCACACCTGGCTTGTTTTTTGACTTTTTGTAGAGAAAAGGTCTTGCTATGTTGCCCAGCCTGGTCTTGAACTCCTGAACTCAAGCAGTCCTCTTGCCTTAGCCTCCTAAAGTGCTGGCATTATAGGGGTAAGCCACTATACCCAACCTTTGTTTTCTTTCTTCTTAGAGTACTAAAGCAGACTTCCCCATGGTAGTCAGCATTGTCAGTGAAAGTGTTTGTCATGCCATGTGCTGATCTCTTGGTCGTTTGGGGAGCGGCGGACTTGGTTCACCTTTCCCCAAAAGGCTGCAGCAGCTACAATTTTTGTATTCATTTATTTTAGAGACAGGGTCTTACTCTGGCACCCAGGCTTGAGTGGCAGTGGTATGATCATAACTCACTGTAACCTCGAATTCCTGGGCTCAAGCGGTCCTCCTACCTTGGCCTCCCAAAGAGCTACAATTTTTAAAAGTTTATGTGTTATGAAGTCATTTTCATCCTTCCCTCCTTGTCAATCATGTGTTTGTTTCTTATCATGTACTCTGCCCTCTCTAATGTGTGGTCTCTAAATGACTACAGTAAGTCCCCTACATACAAACTTTCAAGCTGCAAATTTTCAAAGATGCGAATGTGTGTTTGCGTGTCCAGTCATGTAAGCTTGTTCACGTGTCTGTGTACATTGTCATGTGTGTGCGTCCTCTACAAGGAGTTGTGCTTTTGTGTACTTGACTGTACAGGACTGTATAGTAGTTCAGTATCTTTATTTCAAGTCCAGGATGTCTGGATAAAAGCAGCAAGGGTGTAGCTGGTACTTTAGAGCCAACTGTGTTAGTTGGGTACCTAGGCTAACTTTATTGGGCTTACAAACAGACTGAACTTAAGAACACCCTCTCGGAACAGAACCTGTTCATATGTAGGGGACTTAACTATATAGGCGAGAAGATTGGTTCCCAAGTTGGTTAGAACTGTGCGTAAGTAAGGGTACCAGAATCCTGAGGGAGGACGGGGGATGCTCTCTGACACATTTTGGTGCATATCTTCATGAACTTGGCTAGCTCATGAGCTTTCTTTTTTTTCCCCACCCTTTCCGGTTCTCTGGTTCTCGCCAGATGACAAATATTTGAAGTTGCTGAGTTAAGTGATCGTTGGATGAGATGTTATGTTGAAATCTGAACAGAGTCCCCGAATGTAGGTTTTCTTTTCTTTTCTTTTCTTTTGAGTTGGAGTCTCACTCTGTCGCCCAGGCTGAAGTGCAGCAGCATGCTCACAGCTCACCACAGCCTTGACCTGCTGGGCTCAGGTGATTCTTCCACCTCAGCCTCCCGAGGAGCTGGGACTATAGGTGTGTGCCACCACACCCAGCTAATTTTTTGCATTTTTGTAGAGACAGAGTCTCCTTATGTTGCCCAGGCTGGTCTCAAACTTCTGGGCTCAAGCGATCGTCCCACCTTGGCCTCCCAAAATGCTGGGATGACACATGGCTGATCACTTTTTAACATGAGAGAACCCCATTCTGTGGTCGCCCTCTTGAGTTATTTCCTCTTCTACAGAGTGCAGGCTGTGTGTCACGAATATTCTGATATTGTCAGGAGATAAAGTTTTTCACCTCGTGTTTAACTCTTAAGGGAACTGAATGCTATAAAACCCCAACCTTGGATGAGTCTTTGCTGCTTGTGGGGTGGGCTGAACCCCCAAGGCTTAATACTAGATCCACTTGACCTCCAAATTAGAACTCTCTGATTCCAAATGCTTTATATTTCAACAAATTCCTCTTTCTAAATCAAATTTAGACTTGGACCACCAACTGCGTATAGCTTGAAACCAAAGACTCTTTATATTGAAGTTCTTCCAAGGGCTCTTTACAATGTCATGCTTTTCCAATTAAAACAAGTGTTTGCCTTGACCTCTCGTGCTTCTGACGATGCTCTGTTTTGTTGGCTCTTAGGAAGGAAAACAGGCTTCGCTGGCCGCAGACTTCTCCATCACGCAGTTCAAGCACCTCGGCCGGCTGCTCATGGTGCATGGCCGGAACAGCTACAAGCGCTCGGCTGCCCTCAGCCAGTTCGTGATTCACAGGAGCCTGTGCATCAGCACCATGCAGGTGAGCGGGTGCCATCGCCTCTGCACGGGTCAGGTGGCTATGCTATGCAGGTGGGGGGACGGTGCCTCTGCATAGGTGATGTGGCTATGCCTTGCTGGTGGGGGGACAGCCAGCATCTCTGTACAGGTGCACATGGCTATGCCATGCAGGTGGGGAAATGGCTGGTGCCTCTGCACAGGTGATGTGGCCATGCCATGCAGGTGAGTAGGCTCTGGAACCTCTGCACAGGTGCACGTGGCTACAATGTGTAGGTGACGGGACAGCGGCACCCCTGCACGGGTTCAGTTGCTTATGTGGTCATTGAGGAAAAGCCTGGAATTTAGACTCTGCCTTGGAGCTGTTCCGGCCAATAGGCCTTGGACAAGCCCCCGAATCTCTTGGTGTCCTAGCCACCTCCCGTTACGTGGTGCTGGCTGTTCCAGACGTGTGGCGCGGATGTGAGCACTAGGCCCGGGGCAGGTGGAGCATGAATGGCAAGAGTTGTTGTCACTGGGGCTGAGTTGTTACTGGTTCTCCAGAGCAAAAGGCGCAGAGTTAGACTATTCTGGCCCTTGATTTTTCACCTGCAGAGGCAAGGGCCAGTGAGAAGAGCCTCAGAGGAAGAACAACTTCCTTTTCTTGAGCGCTTCTAGGCCCTGTGCTGTGGGGTAAGCACACGTAGTGTCTCATGCAGTCCTCACCTTAGCCTGAGCCCATTTCACAGATAGGGAATCGGAGGCTGAGGAAGGGTGGGATATTGATGCAGTGTCCCGCAGGGATTCAGGCTTCCCAGGCAGGTGGACCCCAGGGCCAGCTCTCGTGAGCCAAGTCTCCCCCTTGATAGCCGCAGTACGGAGGGACCGAGGCAGCCTCCATTTGCAGAGAGTCCCCGTGACTCCTGGCACGGAGGCTGCCTTGGCCTCACCGCTCTGTCTCTCAGCAGAACCCGGCTGTGGATGGGCCTCGTTGTCACGCTCGTTACCACCCTTGGGGCATCTTGCCCCATCTTGCTTTCCCACGAAAGGATTTCAGAGTGTATCTTCCTGCCTGCCCTCCCACCAACTCCAAAATCTGTCACCAGCTGTTGCGATTAACCATGATCTAGGAAGGAGGCCAGAGGGAGAAAAGAAAACATTGTGGGTGTTGAAGAGCCATCAACTGTTTTTCCTCCTTGGACTGGGGTGAAAATGCTCCCAGTTAAGTGCTTGCAAGAACACAGGAGCTGTGATCCTGGGCCCATGTCTCTTTCTGACCTTGCCACTAAGTGTCAGCGAGACCTTGAGCAAGGCATTTCACGATTCTCAGCCTCAGTCTTCCCTCCTGTAAAGTGGGGACAGTGAGGTCCTCCTTACTCTGGGACAGAGCCACTTTGAAAAACAGAGAGTTTTTAAGGCAGCAGAGCTAAGGCGTCTTTGCCGTTATGAATAGAAGCAAAATAGGATAATGTAGAAACATCAGGTGGTGTTTTAATCATACGTGAAAGGCAGTCTGCCATGCAAAGTGTGTCAGGTGGTACTGCTTTCTGTGCATGAGAACTCACCCTTCGCTGGCCTCAGCCAGACCTTTTGGGTGTGATTTTGTGTTACTTATTTGAGTCAGGATCTCACTGTGGCCCAGGCTGGAATGCAGGAGCATCATCACAGCTCACCGCAGCCTCCACTTCCTGCGTTCAGGCGATCCTTCCGCCTCAGCCTCCTCAGCAGGGACTACAGGCGTGCACCACTACATTCGGCTGATTTTTGTATTTTTTGTAGAGATGAGGTCTTGCTATGTTGTCCAGGCTGGTCTGGAATTTCTGGGCTCAACCAGTCATTCTGCCCCAGCCTCCCAAAGTGCTGGGATTACAGGTGTGAGCTACCACACCTAGCTGATTTTATATCTTAATTATCTATTACATTTGTGAGTAGAAGAGCCTTTCATCAAAATGATCTAAACCCAAATAGCCAGTGTGGTTCACAAGCCCACATTTGTCCTTTATTCAATGTTAACTCATCAGTTGAACTGGATCTCTGTGGCTATAATCACTGGGAGATTCCTCAGGCTGTCCCTGGGCACATACACAAAAGCTGACTAGTTGGGCCGACTTCTGCAATGACTGGATGATACCCTGACCATAGGTACAGAAAACAAAGTCAAGGCTGAGGCGTTGTTCCTTGTGCTGTAGAAAATGCCTGTGACCCCTGTCCACTGTGCTGAAAGTGGCTATCTGAGGGCAAGTCCTGGTTAGAATTGCACCTGGACATTGGTCCCCAATAGACATAGACACAACACTTTCATGATCAGCAAGGTCTTTTAAAGGAGGGGGCCTCGCGATGCTTTTTGTGTGTTTGCTTATAAAGGGATGGGGGTCATGCTATATTGCCCAGGCTTGTCTAAACTCCTGGCCTCAGGCGATCCTCCCGCCTTGGCCTCCCAAAGTGCTGGGATACAGGTGTGAGCCACTGTACCCGGCTTTTGTGATGTTGATTTGCAAAATAAACACCAAATTCTTGATTTTTTTTTTACCACCATCCTTTCCCTGCAGTGGCCCAGCCTAGGCAAGAAGTCACTGGAAAGGCAACTTTCCCGGTGCTGCAGTTCCGAAGTCAAGTCAGGGTGAGCTGTGGCTACTGTGGTCACAGTGCTCAGTGAGCACTGTCCCTGTGTGCCTTCTCTGCCTGTCGCAGGTGATGCGAGGGACACGGCTCCGTCTGATGGTTCTAGTTACTAGGATGGCTCAACCTTTCTCTCCTTGTTCCATTTCTAAAAAGCCATCAGGCAATGCTTGTCCCTGGTTTTTCTTTGGATTTTATACTCATAGAAAGTAGTTTGGAGACTACTCTCTTATGCCAGCCTGTAGACATTCAGAGAAGGCGCTGACAGGGTATCCAGCGTGATTCACTGCCCTCAGCTTATTCATCATTGCCAGCAGACGTTTCCATGGGGATTTGTAAATGTCTTCACTGCTTTTGTCCTGTTGCAGAAGGAATCTGTGGTGTGCTTCTTTAAAGAATTTCCCCATTGCCGGGCATGGTGCCTTGGGCCTGTAATCCCAGCACTTTGGGAGGCTGAGGCAGGAGGATGGCTTGAGCTCAGAAGTTCAAGACCAGCCTGGGCAACATAATGAGACCTCGTCTCTACAAAAGATAAAAAATTAGCCATGTGTGGTGGCGCACACCTATAGTCCCAGGTACTTGGGAGGCTGAGGCAGAAGGATTGCCTGAGTCCAGGACGTTGAGGCTGCAGTGAACCGTGATCATGCCCCTGCCCTCCAGCCTGGGTGGAAGAGTGAGACCCCAACTCAAAAAAAAATGTGCCCACATGCTAAAACATGTGAAGCCTCTGCCCTCCCAGCCCCCAGGTATCCGTGTGGGAACCCGAGAACCTGCTTTTCCGTGTCAATATCCGCATGGGATGGGGGCCAACTTGTTCATCTGTGTGCGCCTGGGGAGTTGGTGCCTCTGAGCCTTTTGGGAGTGTGGGCTCCGGGGACAGAGCTGGGCTTGAGTCTGGTGGGGCTGTTTCCCTGCTTAGCTTCCCCTTCTGTAAAATGTGGGTGGCATTAGGACTTGATCTCATGGATCGTTCCAGAGATTTGCTGCGCTCAGGGCAGAGCACTCCTGGGTCCCACACACGGAACTTTATAAATATCCCCAAAGGGCTGACACTGGATGCCAGGGCCAGATTACCTGGATGTGGCTCCTGGATTTGTCCCTTAGGAGCTGCGTGGTCTTGGATGGGCTGCTTAATCCCTCTGTGCCTCACTCTCCTCATCTGTATGATAGGGCCGTGGTAACTGCCTGTTCACTGGGTTGCTGGGAGACTGAAGGGCGCTGTCCCACATAGCGTGCTTACAGCAGCCCGGCAAGGGATAAGGGCTGGGTCCGGCCAGGCGTTGCTTGTGTTTTGTAGACATAAGGGCTTTGACCATGACTTTTGGTGACACTTTCTTTCTCCCGGCACAGGCTGTCTTTTCCTCCGTCTTCTACTTTGCCTCCGTCCCTCTCTACCAAGGATTCCTCATCATTGGGTAAGAAACCAGGGAGGGAAGGAGGGAGGGAGGGAGGGAAGGAATAAGGGGGGGAGGGAAGGAGATGAGGAGAGAAGGACGGAGAAAGGGAAGGAGGAAACCTCCTTGAAATGCCACTGAAGAGAGAAGAAACTGTGTGCGGAGACCCCTGGGTCCCCGGGTCATGCTGGGCCCCGGGGGTTCCAGGGAAGGCAGGCCCAGCACCGAGGCTTAGAACCTCCTCAAATCGAGAAGGCTTTGAGCATTGAGTGCTTAGCCAGACACGAGGAGCAGAGTCTTGGCCATTCGCACCTGGTCGTGGACAAAACACTCCAGGGAGTCTGAGGTTCTGGGCTGCGGGAAGAGAGAGAGGCAGGAGGTTCACTGGCCTGGTGGCCTCACTGGGGTCTAGAGCAAGGGGTGGGGGGTTGGTAAAAGCCTCCTGGCCAAGGCTGAGCCATGGACTTCCCGCCCTTGTTGCTCAGAGAAGGGCCAAGCCCGCGCTGGGGGCTGTGTGTCTAGGCACGGTGACAGAGCAGGTGTCACTGGGGCACTTAGGTCATCAAGCCCGGAGCTGCATGATGACCCTTTTGACCTTTCCCGAGCACGTGCTGGGTCTCTGAATCCCCAGGTGGGTGGAGTTTGGTGCCCTGGACACAGACGCACACCCCGGGGCCCGCGCTTGGTGATGAGGAGTCAGGGGTGCAGGGGTTGCCCCAGAAGGCTGCCAGGTCTGGGGAGAGGCTTACAAAGTCCGCTGCCCCTGGCTGTGCTTGGCCAGTTAATTCAGCTTGAAAGTAGATGCTGGGATTCTGCCTGCTCCTAATTGGACACGTTCAGCCCTTCAGTGGGTCCTGGAAGCATGAAGGAACATGCTAGGACATAGGAAGGGCTCCCTGAGCTGTGCTTCCTGACTTTCCATGGTGCATCCTGTATCTCCAGCCTGTCTCACCCTCAGCCCCAGCCTCACTGGCCTCCTGATTGTTCTTCAGCCGTGACAGCCCAGCCTACCTCAGGGGCTTCATGTGGGCAGTTCCTTCTGCCTGGAGTGCTCTTCCTCCCAGGATTGGCACGGCTGCCCCTCGCCTGTCCTGGGCCACCCTCTCTAAATGGCCTATTCCTGCCCCCGCCCCACGTACACACACTCCCCTTATTCCCTCTTCCCCATTATGCTTCTCGCCCGAGTACACAGTCGCTCTCCAGGGCCGACGTTCTTCTGTTTCACCGGGAGTCTCGGGGGCATGGAGCCGGCCCTGGTGCGTGGTAGACACGCGGCGGACCGTGTTGGAGCCAGAGGCAGGCTGCTGCTCCTCCACTGGCCGGGCCTCACTGGCGGTGCTCTCCCCAGGTACTCCACCATCTACACCATGTTCCCTGTCTTCTCTCTGGTCCTGGACAAGGATGTCAAGTCAGAAGTTGCCATGCTGTATCCTGAGCTCTACAAGGATCTGCTCAAGGTTCGGGTAGTTCCTTCCTCGCTTCCTTCCCTCTTCCCCTTCCTCTCTTTCTTCCCCTCCCCCCTCCCTTTCTCCCTTTAAGGTATTGCACATGGACCCTCCATATCTGATTTGAACATGCTTGAACTGACGGCTTTCTTACTTTTGGGGAGAAGCTGTGGGAGTGGATGTTTCCCCCCCAAAACAGTAACCTGTGCAGTGCTGTGAAGAATGTGAAACAGCACAGTAGTAGACGGAAAGCAAGCCAACTTGCAACTCTTTTTTTGTTTTGAGTTGGAGTCTCACTCTGTCGCCCAGACTGGAGTGCAGTGGCCGCTCCCGGCCACGGCAGCCTCGACCTGCTGGGCTCCGGCGATCCTTCCGCCTCAGCCTTCCAAGTAGCTGGACTACAGGCACGCGCTACCACGCCTGGCTAATTTTTTGATTTATTGTAGAGATGAGGTCTCGCCAAGTTGCCCAGGCGGGTCTCGAACCCTCGGGCTCAGGCAATCCACTCACCTCAGCCTCCCAAGGCGCGGGATTACAGGCTGAGCCACCGAGCCCGGCTAACTTGCAACTCTTAAAAGTCCCGGCAGTTCCGTTCTGCGGCCGCAGCACGTGCCTGCCCCTAGCAGTGTGCTTGCACACCCTCTGGAGACCGGGTGTGGCGAGTGTGTGCGTGTCCGTTAGCTTACTCGTCTTCAAGGGGTTTTGACTAAGGGGCAGATTTAGTCCCGCCTAATGCTGATTCTTTTCAAAACATGAAATTCCTCGACTGTGTTCAGACATGCATAAGTCCAGGCAGGTGGCTTCACCTGGTTAGTGGGGCAGTGACTTGAAGGCCCGAGCCACCATGACACTCTTTTCTGTCTCTCGTTTAGGGGCGGCCGTTGTCCTACAAGACGTTCCTAATATGGGTTCTGATTAGCATCTATCAAGGTAAGGACAGGCAGCTGCCTCCTGGTCTCGTGCTTGGCGTTGACCCTGGGTCATCCCCTTCCTGCCTATAAAGCATGAAGGGAGAGCCTGGGGCCCAAAACACCAGCAGGGAATGTGACACGTGTCCCCGAGAGCCCCGCTCAGCCTGTCGGGAGGACGCACACAGAAGTCAGACGCGGGCGGTGGTGCTGTCTGCTTTGTGGGCTAAGGACAGTGGGAAACACCTCACTGATACTGATCAAACCTGCTGAGGAGTTCCATCCACAGAACAAAAAAATGGCTGCTTTCCAGAATGTTCTGACACCTTTTCTGAGAGTAAGGTCAAGTTGTCGTTTTGGAAAATCTGTTTACTCCAGCGACCTAGAGACGGTCTTGCACTTTGTAAGACAACCTGTTGGAGTGTTAGAAGGAAATAGCAAAGCTTCTCTTAGCAATTATTTTTCCCTCTCTCTCTGTAGAATGTCCGTGTTATGTGTGTTTTGTGATCTAAGTGACATATTTGTACAGGGGTCCTAACAGCTTTATCTCCAGACAGGTACGCGTGTGTCATTTACAAATAAACATGTCGGGTTGGGGCTCACTCCTAGCATTCTGTTATCGGTGGGCTGTGCCACCAGGAAGTCTAGAAACCACTGAATTTGTTGGCAAAGGGTTAAACTGCCCTTAGACTTCATTCCTCCTCCTCACTCTGCAGAGATTATTTATTCCAAAAGGGCCAGGGGAAAGGTAGAGAAGCTGTAGGTTTAACCCCCCGCAAGGCAGAGTCGCCCATCTCCCTGGCACATGATGGCTTTTCTGTCTAAGTGAAAAATGCTGAGGGACCCCAGTGCAAGGGAGGCTGGGTGCCGGTGGGGCGGGGCCGAGGGTCAGCGCTCTTCCGTGCCTGCAGGGAGCACCATCATGTACGGGGCGCTGCTGCTGTTCGAGTCAGAGTTCGTGCACATCGTGGCCATCTCATTCACGTCGCTGATTCTCACCGAGCTGCTCATGGTGGCGCTGACCATCCAGACCTGGCACTGGCTCATGACAGTGGCTGAGCTACTCAGCCTGGCCTGCTACATTGCCTCGCTGGTGTTCCTGCATGAGTTCATCGGTAAGATGCCAAGAGGGACCTGCCCCAGGCGCTGCCTAGTGAAGGGAAGCGGCCTCCCACACCCTGGCCTGGGCTCTCCGTCCAGCATGGTGCCACTGGTTTCCCCTCCAGATAGGTTAGCTGTGAGTCAGTGGGTGGGATTGAGGAGGGTGGTGGGGGGTGGGATGGGGCGTGGTCTCCCCTGGAGTGGTGGTTTTTAAACCTTGCAGAGCTTACTGGATTAAAGAGGGAATCTACTTAATTCAGCAGGTGGTTATCGGGTTTCTCCATGGGGATGTCGGGGGCACCCAGGTCTTGAATAAATGATGGTCTGGCAGAGGGTCCTAAAAGAACGCCCAGAAGATCAGAGAAGGTTGATGGCTTTCTTTTTTTGGAATGGGGGTGGGGATCTCACTCTGTTGCCCAGGCTGGAAGGTAGTGGCACGATCATGGCTCACCACAGCCTTGACCTCCCGCCTCAGCCTCCCAAGTAGCTGGGACTACAGGTGCCTGCCACCACGTCTGGCTAATTAATTTTTTAAACATTTTTTGTAGAGATGAGGTCTCACTATGTTGCCTAGGCTGGGACTGATGACTTTTCAAACTTTTTTGGGGGTGAGGGGTGTCACAAAACCCCTTGGTTCCCATGAAATCTTAAGCAGAAGTCCAGTCTGTAAAACTGGTAGAAGGGGCCTTGTGGTGGCTGAGCCCCGGAACCCTGCCCATGTGACACCCCCCCCCCCCCCACTTTGCT
>CAUYQG010267586.1:0-14213 GCA_963574415.1 Tarsius wallacei
TGGGAAAACTGGCTGACCACATGTAGAAGATTGAAACAGAACCCCTACCTATCACCATACACAAAAGTTAACTCTAAATGTATCAAAGACCTAAACGTACAACCTCAAAATATAAGGAGACACCCTTATGGAAACTGGAACTAGCAATCAATTCCTATTCAGAACCCTAACGGCCAATACCTTAAGAAATAAGATAGACAAGTGGGACCTCATCAAACTAACTAGTTTCTGCAAAGCAAAATAAACCATCTAGGGATTAGGGAGACAGCCCACAGAATGGGAAAAATATATTTGTCAACTGTATATCTGACAAAGACCTAACATCTAGGATCTACAAGGAACTCAAACACACCAAGAGGAAAAAAAACAAACAGCCCCTTTAAAAAATGGGCAAAAGACATGAATAGATGCTTCTCAAAAGAAGATATACGGACAGCCAACAGACACATGAAGAAGTGCTCAGTCTCACTCATCATCAGAAAAATGCAAATCAAAACCACACTGAGATACCACCTAACCCCAGTAAGAATGGCTGTCATTAATAAAACAAGCAACAACAGATGCTGGTGAGGATGCAGAGAAAAAGGAACATTTCTACACTGCTGGTGGAAATGCAAACTAGTGCAACTTCTCTGGAAGACAGTGTGGTGATTTCTGAAAGAACTAGAAGTTGATCTTCCATACGACCCAGCAATCTGTCTATTGGGAATAAAACCAGAGGAACTCAAATTATTCTGCACTAAAGATACCTGCACATGCATGTTTTTGTTGCAGCTCTATTCACAATAGCAAAAACATGGAGCCAACCATGCTGCCCATCGAAGCTGGACTAGATTTTAAAAATGTGGTACATATACACAATGGAATATCATGCAGCCATAAAGAAGGACAAACACATGGACTTCGCAGAAACTTGGATGGATTTAGAGTCTATCATACTCAGTGATCTATCACAGAAACGAAGGACAGAGTACCATATGTTCTCAACTCATAAGCGGACCTTGAACTGTTATCAGAATACTATAAGAAAGGGATTGGCAGTAGTGGGAAACCACCACCAGGGGACAGGGAGGGGGTGGAGAATGGGATTGGCAGTTGAGGGAAACTGCCAGGAGAAGGACGGGCACACCTCATCAACAAGGGTACTTGCATAATCAATGTTTGTATACCTAACCCTGAATTGTACCCCACATCTTTATAATAAAAAAAAGAAAGAAAAAACACCAATAAAAATAGAAAAAAAAATATTGTCTGAAGAAAAAGAAAACTAAAATTCTGAATTTTTAGACAATATTCTCTCCAATTGGCCACAGTTTGAAATTCTTGTCATCAGTGTTACTAATATATAGACATGCAGTGTCATTTTCTCTAAAAGACCGCAGAGACAATACAGTAAGTGTAGCTTTCTGAAGCCACAGTAATTTATTTGCATAAGTTAATTTAATATGCTATTTAATATATAATTAATATATTGGACTCTAGGAGAATGAGATTAATGATAGTCAATGTCCCAAAAGCTCACAGAAATGGTACAAATCTTTTGAATGTGAACGTCGCGTAAGTGAGGGAACTATGAACTGTACATTGAACATAGGAAACAATGAAGTGTCTAGTGTCCCTGAACAGAGGCAAATGTAAGAAGGAATACTAAAAATAAAGAATAATTTTTTTTTCTTATCATCCAGGATATAGTGAGGATCCAATTGGATAAGGAAAAAACACATGTTTGAAAAGATAAATAAAATTCAGGACAAGGTCTTCTAAAGGTAATAAAAGCAGCCGGACACAGTGGCTTAAGTCTGTAATCCCAGTCTTTGGGGGACTGAGGCTAGAAGATTGCCTAAGCCTAGGGGTTCGAGACCAGCCTGGACAACTTAACGAGACCTCATCTCTACAAAAAATTAAAAAAAAATTAGCTGGGCGTGGAGGCACAAGCCTGTGATTCCACCTACTTGGAAGGCTGAGGCGGAAGGATCGCCAGAGCCCAGCAGGTCAAGACTGTAGTGGACATGAGCGTGCCACTGCACTCCAGCCTGGGTGACAGAGTGAGACTCTTACTTAAAAAAAAAAAAATAACAAAAGCACATATTTGAATATGTGAGAATAAAGCAAAATATTACTTTTATTTCCCTCAGTAATTTTTAAAGATTTTGATAGGATCTTGTATTAGTAACAATTTAAAAAGCATATTTTCTTGTTTATCCTGTGATTCAGTCTTAAAGGATTTGAGAGTTCACTAGCAGCTAGTTTGTAAACAGTTAATTGCTCTTTAAAGCATATAAAGTTTCAACTTACTAGTCAATGAAGCTATTGGAGAACTGTTTAGCCTATAGTTTATTCATTTGGCTTCCCTAAAAATGTGAAATTATTTTGGCCAGTGACCTTCAATCTTTGTTCTTTGGAGACTTCCATGGTAGAAAGAAAGGCCTGGGGATGTGAGAACAATGACCATCCCTTCTGCACGTTATCCAGATAAATTCCTGTTTATTCTTTTTATTTGTCTTCCTTATAATATTAATGACAAATTTTTATACTGTTTGAAAGTTTGAAAATCAGTACTTTAGAGAACACAAAATGGCATGCAAGAGCAGGATGAAAACTATAGACTTTATATTTTTTGTCTTGCACAATGTATTCAATAGTCATTTTTAGAAATAAAGGAGCAGGTTTACAGCTTCTAAAAAAAAAATCTAGTCCTACATGACTTGCATTCCCATAATGCAATAGCTAGCTGAAACAAGGTAACCCTGATGTCCACTTAAGAGGATTTTCATTCTCAGCCCTCCTCCTGACTGACCTGTCAGACTTGCCCTAATTTAAAATCTTCCTAGCCTATCAGCTTCAAATTTGTATCATCTACTAAGTTAATGTACACAATTGAAGTGGTCATTGCTAGGTTATTTTTTTTAAATGAATAATGCATCAAGTCAAATATATAGCAATTCAAATATGGGAATGAGGGCAAGATTAATAACTGAGGGCCTCTTCCTTCCCTTCCTCCTATCCTTCCCTTACCTCTTCATTTCTGTCCCTTTCCTTCCTCCTTCCTTTCTTCCTTCCTTCCTTCTTGTCTTTCTTTCTTTATATATTTCCTTATGTTTTTCTTTCTTTTGCAATGGATGAGAAACTAGTCATAAACTCAAGTATTTAAGATAAATACATTCTTTATAACTCAAGTTGAATTATAATTTGAACCTCCCATTCGTCTAGAGTGACGAAAGATAAATCTTTCTCAGATATAATACATGGGTCTCTTTCTTTAACCCCAGATTTTTCAATAATTTGTGGAGTGATTAGGATGTCAAGGGGGCTCGTTTATTTTTAAATAATCCATCCACAGGGGTGTCCTCTATGGCTTTCATCCCTGATCTGTGCATGTTGCCACTGATCTGATCTCTGTTCACAGCAATTGTTTTAATACAGATAAACATTATTATTTCCATCCCAGGATTCAGGGCAACTTTTGTTAGATCATTTGTAACTCTAGGTTGTGGAAATCTCTATAAGGCTGTGAATAGTCCTTATCTGCTTTCTTCTGAGTCACACCGACTCCTAGAAGCAGTGAACACAGAACACAGTAGGCCTAAGTGCATGAATGGAACAGAAGGAGAAATAATGAGAGAAAGGGACACATATCCAGCCTTACAAGCAAAACCAACAATCCATAAAATTGCAATGATTAAATCACATGTTCTTAACTTTATTCAAGTAGGGAAGGTCCCCTGTGACAGGAATCCAAATATAGCTATCAAAATCCAGTGATACAAAGAGATACGTAAACCAACCAACTGAAAACCTAATTAAATTAACTGGACCATGAAGTGTACAAGTGTCTAATATCTATAATGGAACAGGCAAACAAATAAAATCTGAGTGTACTAGTACAGAAAAATAGGGCTATTGTTGTTTCTGATGATAATAAATGGATCTCACAGAGGAGAAAGATGTCACTCTTTCTACCTGGAAATTTGCACGAGTCAAATGCAGTATGTTTATTTCTTGTTTTCTTTCTTTCTTTTTTCTTTTTCCAAATCTGAGTTTTAGTTTTGTGTTTTCAACTTTTTTTCCCTATTGTATATTTGATGTCCTTGTGTAACATGAATTTTGGTTTATTCGTTTTCACTTTGCAAGGAGATTATGCAAACTTAATGAGATGACTGACTTTTAATTTTTAACTGGAAATATAACAGCATAGATCACTTTGTGTTGTCTCCCTTGAGGAGAGAATGATTACATTTTATATGTGAGAGGCAAAATACAAACTTAATGCCTTGAGCCCATAATAATGCACGTATCACTGGTATAGCCAATAAACAAAAACATCCCATAATGCCTTGCCTTGGAGGTCTGTGTTTTGGCCATTGTTTCTGCATTTTTTAATCTGCATAATTGATAAAATTATAATGGCTTTTTATAACTAGACAGGGGGATTATGTGAGATAATTTGCATACAGTATGACAACATGTGACTAAATATGTTAGCTAGTATCTTTGTGATTGTTATTACCATTATTAAAGCTATTGTAAGACTTGGAGCCCTTCATGCAGTTCAGGATGCTTGTCTAGACCATATTTCCTTTTGAGACCTGATACTCTTTTCAATTTCCTTTTCCATTCCCCAAATTTGTATTTTAAACACACTGGGACCCTGAATACATATCACTCCCTAAACTTGATGATGAATGTACTGTAATTTAGAGGCTTTTACTGTTGCTGCTGTGCCTTGAAAATTATTGTTCTTCTGTCTAGCAGGTGTCTAGCCACATATAGTAATTTGTTCCCCCTGCTTTATTTAATGGAGACATCCAAGTCTATGCAGCAATCTTTTCATGATTCCTTGATCCGTTTTCTCTCTCATTCACTACTGTACTTTTTCAGAGCATCTGCTACCAATTTAGTGTCCAAATATCTCTCTTCCCTTACTTTTGTTTGATAGATAAACACATAATTCAATTTTCTGCTGTTTAATATACAAACCTATTTGCACAAGGGCAGACTTCCCCCACCAAAAAATGGAATTACCTTTTGGAGGGCTGACCTCTTAAAGTATAGTCTTCCCCAAATAGATAGGTGTTCTAGGAACACATTAGCATTAGTGTAACGACTAGTGTTGTTGTGAGAGGCTGTGTTCAGCTTCAGTGATTTTTTTTAGAGATTATTTGAACACATTTTCCCATTTCATGATGGGTGATTTACCAGTGCACCTGCCGACATTGTGCTGAGTGTTCAGCAGATTTTGGCCAAAAACAGCATGATCCCAGTGTCCCACTCTCCCTAGTCATCTGATCTCATACACCCCAAGCATTTTTGTTTGTTTGTTTCTCCAGATCAAAAGAGCCCTCAAAGGTAAATGTGTTGCCAATTTTGAAGAGGTAGAACAAAAAATGGCAGGAGCACTAAAAGGCACCTAAATCGACAAATTCAAAAACTGTTTTGGGCAATGGAAAAAAGCATCTAGATAGGGGTATTGCATAAAACAGAGAGTACTTTGAAGATTAATGAATTATAAATATCTAAGGATAAATACACACTTTTTAATAAAATAAATTCCAGGTTTTAGGGGTTCCACTTAATATATTTCCCCATTCTCTTCTCTTGTGAAAATAGAGATGTATTTTGTTCTCTCTAAATAATCTTTGTATTTCATGGCATCTTGCTTTTCCAGAGACTTTCCTCTTCTTTTTGTGTAGTTTCTTTTCAAATTATACTTATCACAGCTGTTTTTGTTTGTTTGTTCTGCTGTAATTAGATACCTGAGATTGGGTATTTTATAAAAAAACATAAATTTATTTCTTACAGTTCTGGAGGGAGAAAGTTCAAAATCAAAGCTGCAGTATCCAATGCGTGCTGAGGACTCTTCCAGGGCTCCCTTACATGACAGAAAGGGCAAAGGCTATGTCCTCACTTGGTGGAAGAATATGAGCAAGGATCCCCCACCCCCCAAAAAAGCTAATCTACTTATACAAAAAATTTTAGATTTACTCTTACATGTTTGAACTTCATTCATCTTCAAAGTACTCTCCTTTTGATGCAGTACACCTATCAAGATGCTTTTTCACTGCTTTTCTTCAATTTTGATGCCTGTTAGTGCTTTTAACATTTTTTTGTTTCACCTATTCCACATAGGCAAAACATTTCTTTGAGGACTTTTTCATCTGAGGAAATAAAAAAAAAAATCAGTGGGGTAAAGCCGAGTGACTAGGGAGGGTGGGACACTGGGGTCATGCCATTTTTTATCAAAATCTGCTGAACACTCAGTGCAGTGTGGGCAGGTGCACTCATAAATCACCCATCATGAAATGGACAAACTTGTTGAAAGAATCTCCAAAAAAAATTCACTGACGCTGAATGCAGCATCTCACAACAGCTAATTGGAACACTGATGCTGATGGGCTATAAAACACTTACTCAGTGGGGGAAGCCTGGACTATAAAGGGTTACCCTTCCAAAAGATAATTTTTATTTTGAGAGGAGTCCCCTTCATAAAAGTACAGAAACTTCCTAAATTACTGCCTTCCAGTCCTTTTATAAGGCACTAATCCATTCACAAGGGCAGAGCCCCCAAGAGTTTATCACTTCCCAAAAGGTCCCACCTCTTAATACCACCCCAGTGGGAATTAAGTTTTAACATAAATTTTGGAGGAGACATGAACATTCAAACCATAGCAACAGCTTCCTTCACTTCAGTATTTAAACTGGCTCTGTTTTCCCATGTTTGGCAACCATAAACTCTTTCTTACATCTCAAGATTTTTTTTTTTTTTTTTTTGCTCCAGATTTTTTTTTCCCCTTCTTAAGGTCAAACTTATTGAAAAAGCTCTACACAGTGTCTCTATATTTTTCACTCACACTTACTTTTCTGTTTAATCAATTTGAGTTTCTGTTGTCACTTTTCTACTTAAACTGTTCTTTTTAAAGTTTCCTACCAGCATCCTGCAACAACAGAGTAGATGCTTTTGCAAATCTCATCACATTGCACAAAACTGAGCACTCTTTCTATGATCAAAATACATTTTTTTCATATTCTTTATAACCCCATATACTCAATATACACTCATCCACTCATGACCGTCTTCATTATGGGCTCATTTTTAGATGAGATAGATGCTATCATGGTTTTATTCATCATCTTTTTTGATGAGTCCCATGTCCATAACTCCAGGCTAAATTCCTGTCTCAAGTTTCAAATTTGTGTAACCACCAATATATTTGACTTCTCTAATGAAATTATATTATGTGTCTCCATTTTAGCTTCTCCAAAACCAAATGAACTATTATTTTCTTACCAAAGCATCTCTTCTTGAATTTCTGATCTCAAGACATGCCTCAGCATCTACTCAAAAATTAATTCTGTTCTCTTCTAGAAGATCCAAATTTGCCTGGCCAACAGTCCTTTCTCTGAGTATCTTCTTTACCTAATACCCCCTTTCCTCTGCTTCCAGTCCCAAACACATACACACACTCAGACTGAATCCCATTCATCCTTTAGGTCTTTGGTAAAGTTTTCCTGACCACTCTCCGCACTTTTCTGCAATAGAAGTCATTTCTGTTTTTGTTTTTATTTTGTGATTTATTGTAGAGATGAGGTCTTATCAAGTTGCAAATGCTGGTCTTGAACCCCTGGGCTCAGGCAATCCTCTCACCTCGGCCTCCCAAAGTGCTGGGATTACAGGCTGACCCACTGCGCCCAGCCAGCCTAGAAGCCATTTCTATAGGCTTTATCTGATCTCATGTGCCATTTACCAATCAGCATATCATATTTTTGGTTGCACTGCTAGCTATTTATCACCAACATAAAATATTGACATCCTCACTCCATATTCTATATTGTTTATTATTGACTATCCAGTTCTTTGTACAATGATTAATAAATCTGAAAGAATAAAGTTATATTGTCTTGGTACATATGGGCTGCTAAAAGAAAATCCTATAAACTGGGTTGCTTATAAACAACAGAAATTTGTTCTCAAAGTTCTGAAGACTGGGAAATCCAAGGTAAAGTGGTCCCAATACACTGTTTGATAAGAGCCCACTTTGTGGTTCATGAATGGCTATCTTCTGGGGTCTTTTTAATAATGGCACTAATCCCATTTATAAGTGTTCTGCCCTCATCATCTTTCACTTCCCAAAGATCCCATCATCCAATATCAACACACTGGGGATTAGGTTTAACATAAGAATTTTGGGGGAACACAAGCATTTATTTGCTATAGCAAATAAAAAAGGTAACATAGTTCTCTTGCTGCTCAAACAAGATTTTCATTCTTTCTACACCAGCATACCACAGTTGAGTCTTCATTCTTATATATAATTTGCACACCTTCTACAAAAAGAAGTAAATAAATCTCAAAAGACATTGGAATCAAATAATGGATAGTGCTGAAAATTAGGGTGTGTGGATTAAACTCGAATTTTTAGTAAGTGGAGAGTTTAGTAAGTGGAAAGTTTTAAGTAACCATTACTGAAAAGATGTCAAGACCAAGAGCATGGGTTTTATGCTCAGTCTAGTCAATTAAAGTTAATTGAAATAGCCACTGCATTAATAAAATTTTAGTAGAAATGTGTGGTTAGTGTTAGTCCCTGCATTATTTAACAGAATACACTATGAAAACATGATGATGGAATAGGCTCTGTATTCATTAACTCTGCAGAAAAAAAGTTAAACAATAAAAGAGGCCAAGAAGGTGGCTAAAAATGTAAAAAATAAAATTACAATTTAAAGTGATCATGAATATTGAAAAAATACATAAAAGAAATGCAGTCAGGTTAAGATGAGGGTAGTATAACTGAAGGAAAAATAATTAAATGCAAAAATACAAGAAATGCAAGTGTGCCAGAAAAATATCAAAGTATCCTAATAGATAATAATCTATCCATGATCAGTGACACAGCCCTGGAGAAAGCAAACACAGTGCTGAATTCTTAAATAAGAACCAGACACTGAGAAATCATAAGGTAATTCTTCTGTTATATTCATCAGTGACTTGACTTGTTTCATAATCAAAATCAATGCTGTTTTGAGAAATGTAGGGAGAGTTCAGAAGAAGGCAATGGAATCAATTCACGTTCTAAAATTAGTGATAAAGAAAGGCAATAAAGAAAGGAATATTCTGGGTGTTACAATATTGAAAGAAGACAAATCATATTACACAACAGCTTCTGTGTAAATGATGGTGCCCAGGTGGTCTCCACTAAGCCCAATCAAGCAGAATGAAGAGTGAAGATTAGCATATAAGTTTAGGCAAGATGCAGCGAGGATTTCTCAGAGTTGATAAAATACTAGCAGGAGACACTACAGAGATAAAGACTAAAATTGATTTTTTCTTTGAGTGACTTAAATAGAATCCTGTCTAACTGAGGATAAACTAAATTGCCTTCCATTTACTCTTAATCTTCATAGAAATGAGGATGCTATTATTTTAATATTGATTCTGACAAGCTGCTAAAAAAAAAAGCAGTAATCCCCAGAATAGAGATTTATAAAAAACAGAAATGATAACAATATGGACAAAGCCAGATAGTGGATAACACTGAGTCAGTTAGAGTGTGGTACAAAGAGCACCAGCTTTAGAGCCAGGAGACATACTAATAACGGTTAACACTGATGAAGGCATGCTTTGCCAGATGCCAGGCTGAGAACAGTGAGTGCATTGTCATTGTTAATTTTCTTAGAGACTCTACATGGAGATAACATTATCATCTCCAGTTTATAGTGTGGAAATTGAAGTTTATTAGATGAAGCACCAGGCCCACAGCCATATAACTAAAGCATACTATTCAAATGCATGCTTGCTTGACACTAGAAACCATTGCTCTTAATAAACAATATTAAGATCTAAGCAGGAATTTCTTTTAGGCTCCATTTTTTTCCACTAAACCTCGAGAGCCATACATAAGTAGTTGTGTGATAACTATCTGTTGAAAGACAATTATATATCACATATCCTTGAAAATGCAAAAAGACAAGTTGGAAAATGCAAAGAAGTATATATGAACAGAAAAATACACATTAAAAGATTTTGAATTTGTTGGTCAGACTGATATTTTTTTATTTGGGCATTTTATCATATTAGATATCTTAGTGTCAGATTACTTTTCCTGTGTCTTAATAATCATTGCTATTTTACAATTTTGTTTTATTATTAAGATAATCTGTGAGTGGTAGGAGAAGGAGGAAAAGCATATGTCAATGTTGTGAATTCAATGGAATTTTATCAAAATTTCAAACAAATAATTTTTTTAATGTAAAATATTATAAGGGTGAGAATCAATCTATAATTTAGAATAGATACGTCTATTTCAAAATAATTGAAACATAAATCTGTCAGGTAAAAAATAAGTTGTCCAAAAAATGAAAATGTGATCATGCAAATGCTACTTTTAACATAGAGCTGCTCATAGACTATCTTGGTTTTTTTTTTTATTTTGCATCAGTTTAACAGGACTGTACTAAAACTCATAGCATTTCACCCTGTACAATCTTGTGTAATTGGAATGAATGACAAGGGGACCTTAGACCTGAAAATAGTAAGTGAAGAAGTTGTGGAACTGTATTAGTCAGGATTCTCCAGAGAAAACAGAACTGATATGTATGGTTTGTGTGTATATATCAGTTTATTTAAGGAAGTGGCTCACATAATTGTGGAGGCTTGGTGAGTCCAAATTTGATGCGAGGGGCTGGCAGGCTGAAGACTCAGGAAATTAAGTTGCAAGTTCAGTTTGATGGCAGAACTGGAAGAGTTGATATCTCAGATGAAGTCTAAAGACAGTCTGCTGATTAAATTATCTCATTCTCAAGGAGAGGTCAGTCTTTGGTATCTATTGTACCCTTCAACGATTGGAAAAGGCCCACCCACATTATGAAAGGCAATCTGCTTTACCCAAAGTTTTGGTTTCATCCCAAAACTCCCTTACAGAAAATTCAGAATAATGTTTAACCAAATATCTGAGCACTATGGCATAGCCAAGTTGGCAAATAAGATTAACAGTCACAGAAACGTCTGTTTTGTAAAAAATATAATAATAATTTAACTAAGACATTATTTCCTTAATTATTCACTAGTTAGAAACTTATGAAGAACAGTTGTTTGTGTTTTGTTGTTGTTGTTGTTTTCGTTTGCTTGTCTTTTTTTTTTTTTTCTCTGAGACAAGCATTGATTTTCTGGATCATCTCAGTTTTTGATACTGTGTCTTTAATACCACATGGCATTAAGCTGACTATATAAATTTTCTCTAATATGTGTGATATCTGCACCTTCTTAAAAGTGATACAATCCTTAATTACACATGGGGATGAGAAAGATAATTACATCTTGCAATAGCAAGTTATCTGTGGTCACTTATGGTTCTTTTAAATATTTATTTTCTTTGCTGTCTTAATATTAATTCAGAGTCTATGGACTCATTTAAGAGATACTATGTCTAGAGAAGCAGTCTGATATCTTAGTTCTCTTTAAATTCCCTCTATCCTTCCAGATCAAATAATAATTTAAGTACAGAAATTTAAATTCATAAATTTTATTTTTATTTTATAATTAGTATAGTGACACAGAGATTTTAGAAAACAAAAATCTGGCGTAATTATATTATGTTGAAATGTGACCTTAGTGAACATTTCAATATTTCAGTCATATATAAAACATGAACAGAAAAAAATATTGAATAAAAATATACAGAAGAATCATGAGGCAAAAGAAAGACGTGAAAATGAAAACCTAAAATTATTTCAGAGCTTCAGAGTTTGGAGGAAAATAGTCAACCTTATAGCATTGGTTTGCTTGGGCTGCCATAACAAAGTACCATACACTGAGCGGTTTCAGCAACAGAAATACGTTTTCTCACAATTCTGGAGGCAAGAACTCCAAGATCAAGTTATTGACAGGTAGGGTTGCTTTTTTACCAGAACATCTTTTCATGGCTTATAGATGACCACCTTATTACTGTGAATTCACAAGACCTTTTGTCTAAATTCATATAGCTCTAGTGTCTCTTTGCATGTCAGAATTTTTCCTTCTTGTAAGACACCAGTTTGATTAGATTAGGGTCCACCTTGATGCCTTCATTCTAACTTAATCTCCTTTTAGAGGCATTATCACATTTATTAAGTACTGGAGTTAGAATGTCAACATATGAATTTGGGGGTGGCGCACAATTCAGACCATAACACTTTATCAAAGAACAGCAGCAACAAAAGATTTCTTAAAAAGGACTAAGAATCAGATGCCTGTTGTAAAATATATAACAGGAAGAAATGGAACAAACAATGTTTTTCAAATACTAATGAAAAATACCATCAACCTAAAAATCCATAACAAGAGATTATATTTTCAAGAAAGTGAAACAGGTACAGTAAGAAATAAAAACAGTGTTAATATTCATATATTCTCACTGAAAAATTAATAATTATTGGATTTTAGAATGAAAGACTTATTATCATGAATAATATGAAAGTATTAACATTTAGCTAAGAGATTTTAAGATTATTGTTACATTAAATAATTTTTATTATAAAAATAATGGAGATAAAAATAATCATGATGATGCGATACAGATAATTAAATTGGAGGGTGTTAAAATGAGATATAAAATTATAAATAAGTAATATGAAAAGTGAATTTCTTTTACATTAAATACACAAGATATTTGCCTTGCATTACTTGTATTATTAAAAAAGATACAGTATTACATTTTAGATTTTGTTAAATAAAAAATATTTTACAAAGTACATTCACATAGAAAGTAGAGTTATAACATGTAATTTCCATAGAAATCAAAAACCAAAAGTAATAAAAACTTAACAAATTATTTAAAAATAAGTCAATAACAACAAAAAATATGCTATTAAAGCATGAAATAAGATCATAAACTTAAAAAATCACATATAAATATTATAAATATGAATTTTAATAAATAAAAAGAAAGATTTATATAAGATTTATCTAAGCCCTAAAATTCACATGACTACACCATATATTGCTTATGGTCATATATACATGTGCGTATATAATAATATTAATATAATATGTGGCATGTTTACATGTACTATGTATAAAACATATAGATATGTATGATGCATTAGCATACCTATATAGTAGATGCAAACAAATGTTGGAAGCAAATTGTGCACATTAAATTCTAGGGAAAAACAATTAAAAAAGTAAAAAATTGAAGAGAATATTAATTTTATCTTGTTTTGTAATGTTATTTTTAAAAACCTTAATATACATAAAATAAAATACATTGAAAAGACTGGCTTAAAGAATCCTAAATTTCCAGTTTCTACAATAATCTGACTCTTTCATATTTCAATGAGCCAGGTCTCTAAACTCTGAGTATATTGTTAACTGATGCATAGTGTATGATCACTGATTTACATGTTTTATATGTGTTAATTGATTTAATCTTCCCAACCACTGGATGAGAAAGTTTCTATAATTAAAGCTATTTAGGATCATGTCATTAAATAACTTCTCTAAGACAGCATAGCTAGTAAGGGTCAATAACTTGAATTTTGCCTCCAGAGCCAATGTTTATGGCTCTTTTGTGTATTTTAAATATTTTTCAACTGTACTTCAATATATATGAATAGCTGGGACTATAAGTGTACACCACCATGCCCTGCTAATGTTTTAAATTTTTTGTAGAATGGGAGTCTACATTGCCAGGCATTATTTTGGATCTGCTCTCCATGAACCCAAAGAAGATTGCCTCAGTGCAAAAGCCCTGGTGAATAATGGTGGATGTGAACAATCCACCCCTTCCTGCCCTGAGCCAGCTGCTGGGTGATAGATGCATACAGCAAATCTGACTGAGAAGGAGGCTAGTAAGTGACTAACTGCTTCTTCCCACCTTAGCAATAAACAAAAGAGTTCAGGAGGGCAGGGTAGAGGCCAGAGACTCCATTTTCCTGCCACAAACTGGATGCCATGGAAGCTGTGATCACACTAGGACTGGAAGGAAGGAGGAAAGAGTCCAGGAGACTCAGAGTCAAGTTACTCCTTTCACCTCCTCATGGGTGCATGCTGGCTACCAATTGAAAGCAACAGGGGATGAAGATTCCAACATCTCAAGTTTCAACAGCAAAGAGAAGACCTGCAGTAACAGGTCTGCAGTTGCAGAACCCACCTCAAGAGGAAGCTCCTTCCTTCTCAAAGAAATATACTAAAGCTGATAAATCTCTACCAGTGGGTTTTTTATTTCTCTCTCTCTCTCTTT
>CAUYQG010267589.1:0-18790 GCA_963574415.1 Tarsius wallacei
TGTAGTTCCAGCTACTTGGACGGATGACGCAGAAGCATCCCCGGAGACAAGCAGGTTGACGCTGGGGTGGCTGTGAATGTGCCACTGCATTCCAGTTTGGGTGACAGAGTGAGACTCCATCCCAATAATAGCAAATTCAAACAAAAACAAAAACAAAACAAAACAAAAAACCCCAAAAAACAAAGAAAGATAAAGAAAGTCAGCTCCCCTAGATAAAAAAGGAATAAGAACCAAGGAATCTAGCAATACCAAAAGCCAGAGTGTTTTAACACCTCCAGAGGATCATACCAGCTCCACAGCAATGGATCCTAACTGGAATGAATTTTCCAAAATGATAGATACAGAATTAAGACTATGGAGGGCAAAGAAAGTCAATGATATCCAAGAGAAAGTGGAAGCCCAAAACAAAAAAGCCATGAACGTGATCCAAGACTTGAAAGAAGACTTGGACATACTAACAAAGAATGAAAATGAATTGAATTCATTGCAGGAATTTTATGATACAGTTGCAAGCCTAAACAACAGACTAGAGCAAGCAGAAGAAAGAATTTCAGAGCTTGAAGACTGATCGTTCAAATCAACCCAGTCAGATAAAACTAAAGAAAAAATAGTTTTAAAAACTGAACAAAGCCCTCAAGAAATATGAGATTAAAAACAAAAAACCTACCACTGACTGGCATTCCTGGCAGAGAAGAAAAGAATGGAAAAAACCTGAAAATAGTGTTTGAGGACATAATCCTAAAAAACAAAACCAACTTTAGTAGAGAAGTCAACATACAGATATAAGAAATCCAGTGAAGTCTTTGTGAGAGATTATATGAGATGATAATCCCCAAGACACATAGTCACCAGACTACCCAAAGTCAATGTGAAAGAAAAAATCTTAAAGGTATCTAGAGAGAAGGGCCAGACCACCTACCAAGGGAGACTCATCAGACTAACAGTGGACTTCTCAGGAGAAACCTTACAAGCCAGAGAGGATTGAGTGCCCCTTTTTAGCATTCTTAAGGAAAATAAATGCTATCCAAGAATTTCTTACCCCACAAGATTAAGCTTCCTAAACAAAAGAGAAAGTCTTTCCCAGACAAGCAATCACTAAGGGAAATCATCACCAGGCTGGCCCTACAACAGATACTTGAGGAAGTTCTAAACATGGAAATGAAAGAACAATATCTTCTAAAACAAAAGCACATGTAAGCACATAGCCCACACACACTACAAAGCAAGCACAGCACTGAGTCTACAAAGCAACTGACTAATAACACTATGACAGGAGCAAAAATCCCACATATCAGTAGTAAACTTGAATGTCAATGGCCTAAATGCCCCACTTAAAAGACATAGAGTGGCAAATGGGAAGATACACACACACACACACACACACACACACACACACATACACACACAATCTAATCTTGTGCTGTCTTCTGGAGATCCAGCTCACCTCTAACAATACCCATACACTCAAGGTTAAGGGATGGAGAAAGATATACCATGCAAATAAGAAAACAAAAAAGATTAAGGGTTGTTATCTTTGTATCACATAAAACAAACTTTAAAACAACTACAATAAAAAGAACAATGAAAGACATTACACAGTGATAAACTGTTCAACAAGAAGTCTTAACTATCCTAAACATATACACATTCAACATTGAAGCACCAGGATTTATAAAACAATAATTACTACACCTAAGATAAGACTTAGACAGCCACAAAATAATATTGAATGACTTCAACACCTCACTAACAACTTTAGTGAGATCACTGAGGAAGAAGACTAACAAAGAAATTCTGGACTTAAGTTCAACACTTTACCCATTGAATCTAATAGAAATTTGCAGAATATATTACCCAACAACCACAGAATATACATTCTTCTCATCTCCATGTGGAACATATTCTAAGACAGACCACATGGTCAATCATAAAACAAGTCTTAATATTAATAAACTTCAAAAAAATCAAAATTATACCAAACATCTTCTCTGACCACAACAGAATAAAAACAGAAGTCAATAACAAGAGGAACCCTCAAAACCACACAAAATATCTGGGAATGAAGCAACTTGAATAACTTTTGGATAAACAGCAAAATCAAGACACAAATAAAAAATTATTTGAAACAAACAAAAATGTAGACAAAGCATTCTGAAACCTCTGGGATGCTGTGAAATCAGAACTAAGCGGAAACTTTATGACAATAAATGTCCACATCAAGAATATAGAAAAATATCAAATAAACAGCCTACATCTCACCTAAGGTACCAGGAAAACAAGAACAAACAAACAACAAAGTTACTAAAAGAAAAGTTATAACCAAAATGAAAACAGACTAATTGAAATTGAAACAACAGCAACAACAACAACAACAAAAATACAAAGGATCGACCAAATGAAAAGTTGGTTCTTTGATAGAGTAGCAAGATTGATATACCACTTTCCAGATTAACAAAACAAACGAGAGAAACAAAGGAAATCCAAATATGTACAACCAGAAATGAAAAAGGTATCATTACAACCAAATCCTCAGAAATCAAAAAAGAATCTCAGAGACTACTATGAGCTTCTACATGTGCAGGAACTAGAATATCTAGAGAAAATGGATAAATAGCTAGAAACACATAACCTCCTAAGATTGAAACAGGTAGAAACTGAAACCCTGAAAATACCAATAACAAGTCACAAAACTAAATCATAAAAACCCTACCTATAGAAAAAAAAAATTGCCCTGCACTAGACATATTCACAGCCAAATTCTACCAAACATACAAGAACTCCTGAAATTATTTTTTAAAATTAAGGAGGAAAGCTCCCTCCCTGAATCATTCTTTGAATGATACTAAAATCTGTCAAAGACACACTAAAGAAAGAAATCTACAGGCTGATAATCCTGATGAACCCAGATGCAACAATCCTCAACAAAATACTGGCAAGTTACATCCAACAACACATCAAAAAGAGCATTCACCATGAACAGGTGGTGGGCCCTATTCCTGAGATGCAAGGTTAGTTCAACATACCTAAATCAGTAAATGTGATCTCCCACATAAACAAAACTGAAAACAAGAACCACAAGACACCATCTTAATAGACACAGAAAAAGCATGTGATAAAATCCGACATCTCTTCATGATAAAAACCCTCAACCATCTAGGAATTGAAGACATATATTACAAAACAACAAGATTCATGTATGACAAACCTACCACAAACATCATACTGAATGGACAAAAGTTGGACCCATTCCCTTTAAGAACTGGAACAAGATAAGGATGTCTGTTCTTACTACTGTTTATCATAGCACTGAAAGTCCTAGCCAGAAAAATCAGACAAGAGAAAGAAAAGGTACCAGATAGGAAAAGAGAGAGCCAAATTATCTCTTTTCACAGACAATATGATTCTATATCTAGAAAACTCTAAAGATTCTACTGAAAGACTCTTATACCTTATAAGCAACTTTAGTAAAGTCTCAGGGTACAAAATTAATGTTCAAAAATTAACAGCATTTCTATACACCAACAACATTCAAGCCAAGAACCAAATCAAGAACACAATCTCACTTATAACAGCCACAAAATATAAAATATCTAGGAACACATTTAACCAAGGAGGTGAAGGACATCTATAGCCAGAACTATAAAACACTACTGAAGGAAATCAAAGATGACACAAACTAACATTCCATGCTCATGGATTGAATAAACCAATCTTGTTAAAATGACCACACTGTCCAAAGTCATCTACAGATTCAATGTAATCCCTATCAAATTACTAGCATCATTTTTTTTCCCACAAAATTGGAAAAAACAGTACTTAAATTCATATGGAAACAAAAAAGAGCCTGAATAGCCAAAGCAATCCTAAGCAAAAACACAGTTAGAGGCATCACATTACCAGACTTCAAACTGTACTATAAGGTTAAAGTATCCAAAACAGCATGGTACTTGTATAAATATAGACTCATACACCAATGAAACAAGATAGAGAATCCATAAATAAAGCCACTCATCTGCAACCAATTGATTTTCAACAGAGTTGACAAAAATAAACAATGGAAAAAAGACACCCTATTCAATATATGTTGCTAAGAAGATTGGCTAACCATATGCAAAAGAATAAACTGGGCCTCTACCTGTCACCGTACACAATAATTAACTAAAGTTGGATTAAAGACTTAAATGTAAGACCTCAAACTACAAAAAACCTAGAATGAAACTTGGGAAATGCCCTTCTAGACCCTGACCTAAGCATTAATTTATGAACAAGTCCTCAAAAGCAAATGCAGCAAAAACAAAATTGACAAGTAGTATCTAATTAAATGGAAGAGGTTCTGCACAGCCAAAGAAACTATCAGCAGAATAGATAGACAACCTAAAGAATAGGAGAAAATATTTGCAAGCTTTGCATCCAACAAAGGGCTAATATCTAGAATCTATTAGGAACTTAAACAAATCAACAAGGAAAAAAAAACCAAATAACCCATGAAAGGTGAGAAAAAGACATGAACAAATACTTCTCAAAAGAAGACATTCAAGCAGCCAACACACATGAGACAAATCTACATCACTAATCATCAGAGAAATGCAAATCAAAACCGTAATATGATAGCATCTCATACCAGTCAGAATGACTATTATTAATAAGTTAAAAAACAACAGATGTCAGCAAGGTGTGAAGAAAAAGGAGTGTTCATATACTTCTAGTGGGAATGTACATTAGTTCAACCCCTGTGGAGAGCAGTTTGTATACTTCTTAAAGAACTAAAAATAGAATTACCTCTTGACCTAGCAAACCCATTACTTAGTATATACGCAAAGGAGCATAATCATTCTACCATGAAAACACCTGCACTTGCATGTTTATTGCAGCACAATTGACAATAGCAAAGCCATGAAACCAACCTAGGTGCGCATCAATAGTGTACTGGATTTTTAAAAATGAGATATATATACACCACAGAATACTATGTAGCCACAAAAATGAAGGTAATCATGGATCATCTTTCTTCTGAGTGAATTAATGCAGAAGCAGAAAATGAAATGCCACATGTTCTTACTTTCAAGTTGGAGCTAACCATTGGATGCACATGAACATACAGATGAAAATATCAGACATTGGCAACTCCTACAGAGGAGAAGGTGGATGTAGGCAAGGGTTGAAAAAC
Source organism: Tarsius wallacei (assembly GCA_963574415.1). Taxonomy (NCBI): domain Eukaryota; kingdom Metazoa; phylum Chordata; class Mammalia; order Primates; family Tarsiidae; genus Tarsius; species Tarsius wallacei. Next base: position 5,168 of record CAUYQG010267589.1, read on the forward strand.
TACTTAATTGGTACCATGTTCACTATTTGAGTGACAGGTTCAATAGAAACAAAAACCCCACCATCAAAAACTAACTCACTTGCGCATGTACCCTCTAAAGTTAAAAAACTAAACAAAACAAAGAAATAGAATGTATAGTCATATAGATAGTAGAGAGAAAATGTTAATTTAAATTTTTTCCATGAAAAGATACATTTTGCAGAGAGAATAGATTAAATTCTGATTCATGGAATGTGCAGTGAATGAAGATGGCATTCACTGAGTAGAAGAAGATTGGAGGAGAATCATATTAGGAGGGGAGATCAAGAGATTAGTCCTGATCATACTTGTGAATAGTTTAAATAGATAGTTAGATTTATGAATTGGAAGCCTGAAGAGAGACTTGGTAAAATAAATAAATGGAGAGTCATCAGTATATAAGTGGTATTAAAAGTGGTGTGTGTGTACCTATGTCCACATGAGAAGAGAATGATGATGATATTAGTTGAGAGCCCAGAGCTAATCCTAAAAGAATTTATGCATTTAATTTCAAGAAAAGGAAGGTTTTCGCATATAGAAGTTACAGAAAGAACAACCAAAAAATGCAAAAGGAAAAGCAGGGGGACATGATGTCATAGAAGCCAAGAAAAGAGTATTTCTAGAAAGTGACTGTGACCAACATTGTTGAATATCAAAATAAAGGAGTTTGAGAATGCTTCATTGGACCACAAAAGCAATTTAAAGGGAATGGTAGAGACAAAAGCTGATAGATGAGGTGGGTTGAAAGCACGAGAAATTAATGGAATTAAATTAAGGAAGCATACACAGTTAATTTGTTTCAGTTGCATGCCCAGAAAAGAGCAGAAAACGTGGTAGATAAAAGATGGTGCAGTAAAGGCGGATGAGATCAGAGCACGTTTGAATGCTATTGGGAAGAGTACACGGAAATGGAAAATGATCAAAACTCAATAGAGAAGATGAACAAGAATGTCAACCAAGTTGCATCACTCCCCTGATTAGCTATTTCAAGTTCTTCAACCTGCTCTATGAAAGCCTCCTCAAAAAATTCCTGTTAGTCTCCAACCTCCTCTTATGGAACTCTTCCCTTTCTTTTTCTTCCTGGACACACACTAAGAATTCTCCCAGGAATTTCAGCTTTAGAACTTCTGCACAAACTCTATCCTCTTTCAGGACTTCTCTTCCTCCTGTTATTTGCCTGGCTGACCCTTTTCTGTCATTCAAATCTCAAGTGAAATATCCTTCCCGACCATCTACTGGATCCAAAACCATTGGCAAATATTCACATTTGATATCTTGTCATCATTCAGGCCTCAGTTTTAGTATCTTTAGTAAATTTTTTCCTGATCAGTAAATTTGTAAGCTTCTCTTTGTGTCCTTAACTAATCACCTTGTTAATTCTTAGCATAGCACTTCTTATCACAAAATGTTTTTGTTTATATAATTGTTTATAGGTTTATGGACTATCATCTCCTTCTAGAATGTAGACTTGATGAAAGGAGTCATCTCATCTTACTTGCTTCATGCCACATCCCCAGAATGTGACATAGTGCTTGGCATACAGTAGGTGTTCAATAAAAGTTTGTTTATTGATCGAATGCTAAATTTAATTTTTGTGTCAGTCTTCTTAGAACATACCTAGAAATTAAAAGGCACATTATTATATATTATATATAAATTTATATATTATATATAAATTTTCATCACATTTGTACAGGTAATTGTGATGATTAAGATTATTATTTTGAAAATATCCTAGAGGATGTACTTTGAATACATAGTCATAATGATTATATATCTCATAATAATATTGACTTTAACTTTCGTCTCTCAGCTATATACTACCCAATAGCAAGAGGAGGTTGTCCAGAAGTACTTTACTATTAGGAAGTAGCCAGTCTAGTATGAAAAATTCACTATGAATAGTCCATTTCATATATAAAAATATGTATAAATTTAAGAGTATACTTACATTCAGCAATCATTTATTAAACTATGCACTTCCCTAGGCTCATGGTGTTAAAATATGAATAAAATACAGTAGACTGATGTCCAGGAACTTGAAGATGGAGTGAATAAAGATACAAAAGTTAACAATATTGTGTTCTAAAAAGGCTATATTAGAGTGTGAAAAAAATTATGAGGGGTCAGTTTGTTTTAAAACCTTGGGGCCATGCGATCTCACTTATCTGAATTTAGACACTTTCCAAATGCTTTCTTTCCTCCTGGGGTAAACCATTAATATGAAGTTCAATTTCCCTGGTGTATAACACCTTTCCCAAATCAAGTGAAAACCTTTGTCACAAAGAAGGGAGAGACAGTGTTTCAGTGGAGCAATTAAGCTTTGACTGTATCAAGAGGAAGTTGCCATAAGAAAAGAAGCACAGCAAAGAAAAAATGCTTGTGCGGTGTCAGCTTACTATTTCTGGAAGTGTCTAAAGTTTAGAAAATGGCTCCTTCTGAGTTGTAAGTCGTCTATAAAACTGAGTAACTACGAAAGCATGAAAAAGGAATACTGACAAAATAGTACAAAAAATAAATAGCAATAGAAACTATGGTGAACCGAGGATGACCTTTAGAAAAAGAGGGTAGATTTTTGCATCTCTAAGAACATCTCATCACAGTCCTCTCTGAAAGATTAAAATGATTTTAATATTTTCCCATTTACTTAATGTGAACAGGTATGACTTTAAAACAAAACTCACATTTCCTACTTAAGTGCTATTATGCAGAGACAGAACATCAAGTTTATATTGGTTGCTCAAAGTCGTTCTTAGAAGCAACAACAACAAAATAGAAGCTGAATATAAAAATTAGAAATGTTTACATGCCAGATAGTTTTTATTCCCTAACATTTCTTTGGGCTTATAGTCTTTCTCAAAGGATTGGAAAGCACTGTTATAAGTATGCCTTAGTCAAACATTAACAAGAAAGCAAAGCATTTGCCTTTTGAAAATGATAGTATCCATTTAGATGCACATTTATCAGCTGTTCAATAGAAAGAATGAGACAAAAGCAGATGGAGAAAACTTTCTGAATCCAGAACTTTCTTGATGCGAAAGTAGTATTCCTATATGCATTATCTCTCATCTAGTTAATACAATGGAATACAACTACTTTACTAATTAGTATAAAACTTAGCACACAAAGTATTTGTTTTGAAACTATTTTTAAATCCTTAAGAGAACATATCTTAAAGATAATAAGTAAAAGCAGTTTAAATGCAAATCCACAAACATTAAACTAGAGAGAAATATTCCTGAATTTTTCAAAGAAAACTTGAGTCATTAGTGCAATATTAATAATTTTTTTGTCCATATTTTGTTAAAACAAATAAGTGACACTGACATGTTAATATATACTATGGTATGCTGTGGCTATATTTTGTTCAGTCAGTGCACATCTTCTAGAAAGCAAGAGGCTATTTTTTAAAAGTATGTTATTTGAAAGTATTTCATACCTGAAACAAATCCTGTTTTCCAGAAATTTCCATAAAGAAAATTTAAATTCTGCCTTATCTGATATTAGCAGGTAGACTTGGCATACTATCAATCTATTCTAATACTTGCAAGCAGCAATGTTAATCCCTTGTTCCATCTATACTGTACTGCAAACACCTTGTTCTTTTCCACTATTTTATGAGGAGGGACCAAACAACAAAAAAAAAACCCAAAAAATCCAGAATTACCTTTTGGAGGAAGGGGCCCTTTGCAGTACAGGTTTTCCCAGGTAAGTAAGTGTTCTAGGAACTCACCAGCGTCAGTGTATCAGTTAGTATTGTGAAAGGCTGCGTTGGGCTTCAGTGATTTTTTTTTGGAGATTCTTTCAATGCATTTGCACATTTCATGATGAATGATTTAAGCAAACAACCTGCCCGCACCTTGTTCAGCAGTTTTTGACCAAAAATGGCATGACCTCATGCCGCACCCTCCCTATTCACCTGATCTGGCCCTTAGCAGCTTTTTTTGTTTGTTTTTCTGGATGAAAAAATCCTCAAGGGGGAATATGTTTTGCTGATGTGGAAGAGGTGAAACAGAAAAACCGCAGAATCCTTTCCTCTGCATCTTCGCCAGCATCTGTTGTTTTTTGTTTTATTAATGAGGCCATTCTTACTGGAATTATAAGGGGGCATGATCCCAATCCAGGCGAAGTGAGTTCCAATGGGAGGCCCAAACTTCACCTCTATGTAAACCACTTATGTACCCAATTCTGACTTGTAGCCCACATCTTTAAAATAAACAAGAAATAAAATAGAAAATAAAAATGAAGGCAAAAAATAAAAATTTAAAAAAAAACTACAAAAAACCCAGCAGAAGTACCAAGGAATCAAATTGATGAGATCAAAAACTGTTTTGAACAGTAGAAAAAGCATTTGAAAGGTGCATTACATCAAACGAAGAGTCCTTTAAGGTGACTGAAGTTTAAACATGTAAAATACACAGTTTTTCATAAATAAATTTCAAGGTTTTTTTGGAGGTTTCCCTGCATACATTGGAAAGTAGTGGGTCATTTATAGATGCCTCTGAATTCATTTTGCTGCATTTTGAAGTTTAGAAAAAAATTGATAAAACCATTCTCCTTTAGTATGACTGGCTAGTTATAGCATATTTTACAATTTTGAACCACCACCATGCAATATGCTTTCAAGTTATTGCTTAAGTTGACTCAGGCCTCAGGTTTTACGGTCACATTGTTAATTTTCCCACATTTATGATTTCAACGTATTTTATATTTAATCTCCTGTGAGAAATAATTTGTCCTTATCTTGAGCTATGTTTGTGCTAGGCTGTAAACTCAGGTGGTGATCCTGTGGACACAACAGGGACATTAAAGCGACTGCAGAAACTGGTTTGTACCAAGAAAGCCAGGGTGCAGAGTCTGGATGAGATGAAACCAACATCAGTAAATCTCCGTAAGTAATAGCTCAATAAGCTTCTAAAATATTTTAGAAGTAGAACTGAGGAAGCATCTATTAATGAAGCCCATTTTTATAAACTCTTAAAGTAATCATTAAACATCGAGAGCTTTTTAAAAATTTATTGCCAAGTTTTGAAACAGATATCCCCATCCTACTCCTGAATTTTACCCCATACCCATGCCCCATCCTGTTTCTCCATCCCCCCAGCAACAGGCTCAGGGATAGAGTGAGAGAGAGCCATAAATGAAGCTCAGCAAAAGAACAAGGGTTTTCAGTGCCTGGTGTTCCCATGCTTGGCCATAAAAACAATATTTTTGAATTTTGATGTAAGTCTAACAAATTGGTATGTCCCTGACATAAAATTTTCATTTGCATCTATTTGTTTATAATAGCATTTTAAATTAATCATAATGTTTTTATACCCATAAAACATTTGGATTCAAAGAGATTCAATCGTATAGAGCAATTGACTATGTGCGATACATATTTCTATTTTCTGTAACTGCTTTATGTATTACCAGAAATTTCATCAGTCCTTTTGCCATATTGGGTAAATATAGATCTCACTAATCAGCTTTATATTATTAAAGATATGCTTTTTTCATTTGTTTTTGCAGTCTTTTTCTTGCTTTTCCAAACTCACTATGAGACATACTGCATGCATAATGGCTTTACAAATTGATATTTAAACAGATAATTTCATAATGTCAGTAGAATTTCAGCCCATATACACTGAGATTTCCTTTTTTTTAAACAAGGCAAAGAATTTTTCTTGCTTCCTATTGATATTCTCTTGTACACATGACATCAAACAGATTTTAAAAATGTTTAAAAATAGAAGCATTCCATCTTATAAGATGTGGGGGGGGGGTTGTTTTCATTTTTTCTTTTTTTTTGAATTGAAATCTCACTCTGTCACCCAGGCTGGCATGTGGTGGCATGCTCACAACCACCCCAGCATCGACCTGGGCTCCGGCGATCCTTCCACCTCAGCCTTCCGATTCTTCTTCCTCAGTGCTATCTCGCCTGGCTATTTTTTATTTTATTGTAGAGATGAGGTCGCACCAAGTTGCCCAGCCTGGTCTCGAACCCGTGGGCTCAGACAATCCACTCGCCTCGGCCTCCCAAAGTACTGGGATTACAGGCTGAGCCACCGAGCCCGGCCAGTTTTCATTTTTTCTCAACTATCTTTCAGCATGCTGTTTTCATGTGGCTTCCATTCCTTCCAGCCTAATTGACTTTCATCAATAAACGTGGCTTCAAAAAATTGTACATAAATGGATTTTTGCCAAACAAATAATTAACATAACAAAAAGTTAATCTTTAAGGAAATACCCTTGTAAATTATGCCTGTGAAATTGAATGACTTCCTGGTTTATCCTGCGTGGTTTATTTATTTCCATTATATTAAGGAGAGCATAGTGTTCATCATTTTTCCATGTGAAGAATTGCTTCTTAGTTTTTTAACTTTTTTTGGCTTTCAGAAGATGAAGATGACACATTGATTTCCTGCTTGAAATTAACCAAATCCCAAGAAAAGAAAGTTAGTAATGATAGTACAAGGAGGAAGGAAGAAATGAAGATTAGATTTGAGTCTCTTTCTGCATCACTGAGTAGATCCAGCACTTTGAATGAATGCAACTTGGAAGATATGTCTGTCCAATATGAAGGTGAAGTTCACATGTGGCACAGCTGGAAGCCTTATCCAGAAAATCCACTTTGGACTTGTGTTGATTTCCCAATGGCCCAAGTTGGACCTTGGGACTATTGCTCTTGTATTCACCATCCACCTCTCAAGTCTTCTTGCTCAGATATGGATCTCCCACATTCATGGGTAAGTTTGTAAACTACGGAAATGTATCATCTTATCTGGGGGTTTGTACTGGCAGGAATGAAATAGATATCTAAGGCACTTCTCAGTCAAATTTATCAGTGTCAGGAGAATTACCAGAGCTGGAGTTTTCTTTCCAAAAAGTGATACCACTTTTCTGACTTTTGTCTATTTTAATATTGCATATATTTATTTGTGTATAGATTAACTACTGTATAATATTTTTAGATATTTCTTTTTAATTGAAAGAAGACTTTGGATTCTGATTGAGATATAGAAAATGTGCATTGGCTTGTCTAAATTATTGTAATTGTAATGAAGTTTCACTGACAAACAATAGTTAATTTTAATGAGCATTTTCTTCGGGCCCACCATTCACCTATGCACTGTACATGTGTTATCTCATTTAAATCTCAAAACAATCCTATAAGGTAAAAATTTTTTAAATATTATTCCCAGCCGGGCTCGGTGGCTCAGCCTGTAATCCCGCGCTTTTGGGAGGCTGAGGTGAGTGGATTGCCTGAACCCGCGAGTTCGAGACCTGCCTGGGCAGGCGAGACCTCATCTCTACAATAAATCAAAAAAAAAATTAGCCGGGTGTGGTAGCGCGCACCTGTAGTTCCAGCCACTCGGAAGGCTGAGGCGGAAGGATCGCCGGAGCCCAGCAGGTCGAGGCTGCGGTGGCCGGGAGTGGCCACTGCGCTCTAGTCTGGGCAACGGAGTGAGACTCCAACTAAAAAAAAAAACCATTATTCCCTCCTATTTTGCAATTAAGAAAACTGAGGTACAATACAGTTAGTAGTAGGTGCAAGGTCAGAGAGATGACAAGAATTAGAGCCAAGATCAAGAACCTAGATAGTCATGCTAGAGAGCCTGCTTTTAGCTAATATATTATAGTGTTTTCCATATGCTAAGTTAGACTCTGAGTCTGTATAGCACAAAACAAAGTGTATGCACTCTGGAGTTAAACAAATTTGGATTTGAATCCTGACTGTTCTACTTTTTTAGTCTGGACAAATCATTTTAAACCATTCAGACTTAATTTTCTTAATTATACAATGGCAACAGTCATATTAAACTCATGAATTATCTGAGAAACTAAAGTTAAATACCTGAAATCTTCTAGGGCTTGAGAGTGTCAAACCTTTTTCAACTTGATTGTAAGTTTCTTAAGGCACATATCATTGCTTTATTTCCCTACAGTTCATGGTCACTTGTGTTTATAATGAATGAATGGAAGAATTTTGTGTATCCAGAAAGTCATTTTTTGCTAAGAGTCAGTCTCTCATTAAACAGAGGCTATATTTTATGACATATTGGGGATCTTTGAAGAGGTTCATGCTCTCTTGGAGTCCTTTTTACCTTCTAAGATTTGTGTATTAAGTCTCTGAAAACCAGACCTAAAATAACTTGTGTTCTGTACCATGGTATATATAACAGGTGTCTGGCAACAGACTTGGAACTGATGAAACTTGCCAACGTTAATCCTTTCTAGTAATATCTCTCATACTTCTTTAGTCCTCATATTCTCTTCGGAGATTGCTGCACTTTGCAGCTTTTGCGTGGAACAACTCTTAGAGAGTAGATTGTAATATAATTAGGACTTGCTCCTGAAGACTCTCTTGGACAGCTCAGGAAGGAGGGTGAAGGACGATGACTCCTTGGCAAGTGGCTAAGCTAGTGTATAGGAATCTAAACACAAATATTCAGAATTTCCTTCAAGAATAAAACCTGGACTCTGTAACTTGGCATTTCTGCATATCAGCAGTCTGGCCTCAATCTAATTGTTCACCCTTAAATACTTGTATTCTTTCCTTATTAATTTCCTCTGCTGCACTGCCAAACGGAATGATTTGCTATTCCTAAAGGCTGTCTTGCACTTTTCTGCCTCTGTATGTCAGTGTTTGTGTGATGGCCTCTGTCTGGTATGTTATTCTCTTTTTAGAACTATCTCCTTCATATCTTAGACTCAGATCAAGTAGTTCATCCTCTAGAAAGCTTTCCTGGATCATGTCAGACAGGAGTAATCTCTCCTTCCTTTGATCGTTTACATTGTTTAAGGGCATTGTTCTTTTTATGTTCATCAAACACATATTGGCATTTACTATTTGCCATTCACAATATTAGGCACCAGGGATACTGAATTAAACAATGTAAGCACTGCTCTTGTCCTCATGTAGCTGAGTTGGGTATTCTATGAATAATTTACCTTGCTATCTGCCATAGTTCTCAGAATGCAATGAACACTCAATAAGTATCTGAGTAGCATTTTCTGTCTAAATGAACGTAGTTTAAAAACCAATGGACTATGTTTCCATAGATCTAGATAAAATATTTCTTCTTGTTTTCTGTTCTTATAGTCAAACTTTTCTTATTCTAATAAATATAGTTATGCATAAATTCAGTTATTTTGTATATGTATTTGCGGATATGTGTAGATTTAGGTAAATACACAATGGCCATATTTTTCTTTTTTATTTAGATAGTTTTGCCTATTTTAATATGTAACTAAATGATTAAGTGAGTTTTAGCTGCAGAAGGTCAAACATATCTGCAAAATGCTTAGAATTTCAGATGATAATGTTCAGCATTTGTGACAGAAAAACCTCAGTGGAATTAGAGAGAAGGTTCAAGAGGATGTTAGAGTTAAATTGGTTTGGTAAACTTAATGAGACCACTTACACTCGGGGATTTGAGACCTAGAATGAAAGAAACTGGATGAGTGCAAATTATTATTTTTATATTCTACACTACATTCTATAATAATAACGAGTGAAAAAATCCGGTCCCATTTTAACATAACTGGCATTTCTTTCTGTAGAAATTGCAGGTTTATTATTTAGATTATTTAACTTTCATATTGTAGAAGGTACAGAAGGAGATAGTGTGGCGGGGGGGGGTTGTGCTTCTGAAATGAGTGCTACGTACTATTAATGACTAGTACCCAGAGGTGAAATTTTTGCAATTTTAAAGGGCAAGAATGTGATCAGATTTCTTAAAAATATACCAACATATGTAGATATAGCAAAGCGGAGCCTGAGCCCCACATTTCATAAAAAAGGAGTCCAATAGACAGGGCACTAGTTTCTCCTTGACTTTAGAAATTTCAGGAATAGTAGACAGCAGGGTCTCTGATCTCATTAATAAATAAGAGTTTTGAGGTGACCTGAAACTGATTTCTAGAAAGTCCTTATTCACCCAAGTATGTTCCCTGCTAAGCCCACTGCAGACTCACATTCTCCAGGCCGGTTCTGTTTGATTAACCCAGCTCTGACATTACCCCCAGAGTGACCCTGAGTAAACTTACCCTCTCTAACTTGCAAAATTCCAATTCTACATAACAGTTTCAGATACTCACTCCTTTTCCTCTGAGTGACTCTGCATACCAAAAACACCCATGTATAAACTAAGGTTATTAACAGCTACCTTGTAGGTCTTTTGGAAATAGGAAATGAAGTGGTGTCAGGACTCAGTCTAAAGTAGGTATTTTTTGTACCAAAATCAAAGAACCCAGAACCTGTGTTAAGATCAGAACATCTTATTCAGTTGAGATACCATAAACAAACCGAATTAGACAAGGAAATATGTTATTCACAAAGGACTCTGCACAGAAGTCAACAGGAGAATCAGACACACGAAATGTTTAAAGTGCAGTTAAGTTGTTTGTAATGTCTGTGGGATCTGGGGAGTGAGGAAGTATATGTGATTATGGAAGTGATGTAAACTAAGAGAAAAGATCAGGTTTTTGAAAGCCTGTGTACCACAAGAGCAATGTGAAAAGGTAAAACTAAGGATGTGGTTATTTTCTAATATCTGAGATGAGTGGTGTTGAGAGGAGATTTCAGATGTGTCTTAAGAGGTAACCAAAATAATATTTGAAGACAAGTGTTTAGAAGCAATTTACAAGAAGAATGGCTGAAGGGTACTTATGAGACTCTGCATGTGAAGAGCATAAAACTCTTGACAAAAAGAGGAAAGTAAGCCATAGGTTTGAAAAGAATAAGGGTAAGAAAGAACAGTTTGTTTGTACTGAAGGAGATGAAACCTTCTTTAATATAACGTTCTTACAAAAGCAAACATATTTTTCAAAATCTGGGGTACATAGGGAGAAACAATTTTTTTATAATCATAAAAGGTGGAATCATGAAAAAAGGAGTAAACATCCACTCCTCCCCTCAAATGTCTACAATATTCTGAAATCTGTCTTATGAAAGTGGTGTGGTGTATTTAAAAAGTGACAGTAACAAAGCTCTTTCAGGAAGAAACAAAGTCAAAGACCCGAAAGAGCAAAACAGAAACCAAAGTATAGAAGACTCCAAACACAGTATAGAAAGAAAAATGATAATAGTGAGAGACAGAATTACAGAGCAAAAATCAATGAAAAATGAATGAAGTTTATATACAACATCTTGAGGTGAGAACATGTACAAAGCTCTATTTAAAGGCATGTAAGAAGGGGATGAGAAAGTTTTTTTCATGAACTCATCAAAATGATGACCCAAAACTATAGATAATGGAAAAATTATTTATACAGCTGTTTCAGTGGGAAGAGCACAGGGTATGCTAATGCTAACAAAAATAAAAGGACAAAACACTGTAACCCAGCACCTTGGGAGACCGAGGTGAGTGGATTGCCTGTGCCCACGAGTTCAAGACCAGCCTGGGCAACTTGGCGAGCCCTTGTCTCTACAGTAAATAAAAAATTAGCGGGGAATGGTAGCATGCACCTGTTATTCCAGCTCCTTGGAAGTCTGAGGCAGAAGATTCGCTGGAGTCCAGCAAGTCAACAATGGGGTGGCTGTGAGCATGCCACTGCACTCCAACCTGGGTGACGAAGTGGGACTCCAACTCAAAAAAAAAAGAGAACTAAACATTTTGCAATTAATCTTTCAACTCAAATGTGAAACAAAGGATGTTCATTATTGACATGGGAAAGTACTCTTGGAATATACAGCTCTAATACTGAGTGTATAAGTATTTTAATACTTCCCAAGAAAACTTAACGTCTATGGGAGAGAGGTGGCAAAACCAGGATAAGCTGTTTGTGTCTGTCTTTAATGTTGTCTTTCTGTTCTCTCTCTTGGCTATCTCTCCCATTCTCTCTGACCCTGGTCTTCCCCCTTCAATCAACATGACACACCATTACCAGATTAATCTGCCAGATTAATTTTCTTGACTATTCTTACTGATTGATGCCACCTGATTAATGATGCTGAAGCTCAAATCTAATAATGTCACTGCTCCCCTCACAAACCTCTGATGCCTCCCCAACACCTACAGGGTCAAATCCAAACTCATTCACCTAATCTGCCTTCTAGTCAGATCCACACAAGTCTCTTTCACACAATTCACTACAGGCAAACTAGTACTATTGTTTCACCAAGCACAATGATTTTTTGCCATCTTCATATCTTTGTGCTATTTTCTCATTTTGGTCTTTGTTTTGTTTTCATACCTGCTTAATGAATAGTATTAAAATTTTTAAATGTAGATAGTTGAGTAAGAAGCTACACTGTAGACTCTAAAGAAAAAAAATATGTGAAAGGGAATTAAGAATAGAGAGTACCAATAAAAAAAGAATAAGAAGGCACATGGTTTAGAAAAAACAAATTCACAGCTTTTATTCTCATTTTTATTGTACATAAGTGATGTTAGACCCCTGCCAAAAAGCCTTCATTGTCTTATTGGTGCGTGTTATTTTTTTTTAACCAGAGAATAATAAGACAAACTGAGAAGAAAACTTACCAATCCACTCAGAAGAAGGTAGGCTATGAACCATCAATAAGTAATTCCTCATAGTTTAACACCCTTGTGTTACAACTCTAAAACAGCAAAAACCTGGACAGATGCAGTGACTCACACCTGTAATCTCAGCACTATGAGAGGCTGAGACAGGAGGATTGCTTGAGTCCAGGAGTTTGAGACAGACAGGGAAACACACAAAAGGGTGACCTCGTCTCTACAAAAAGTTAGCCAGGCCGGGTGGCACACACCTATAGTCCTAGTTACTCAGGAGACTGAACTGAAAAGGATCATTTGAGACTGGGGGTTCAAGGCTGTGGTGGGCCATGATCATGCCACTGCACTCCAGGCTGGGCAACAAAATGAGACTTTGGCTCAAAAACAAACAAATAGGCGGCAAAAACCACTTTTCTGGAAATTTTTTAAAATGCATAAATACCAAAAAAAATACTACTATTACAATCTGCATTAAAATTAATGAATTTGACAACCAGTATTCTAAAAATAATTTTAAGAGCCTGAACTGAAAAAGAACAAATAACTAATTGTGATCATTTAACATGACACATTTTGAATTATAGCCAATAAAATATTTGATGAAAGGAGAGCAGCACTTACCCAAGAGAAGAATTAAAAAAAATAGGAGATGCTCAGCCTCATTCGTCATCAAAGAAATGCAAATCAAAACCACACTGAGATACCACCTAACTCTAATCAGGATGACCAGCATCAATAACTCAAAAAATAACAGATGCTGGAGAGGATATGGTGAAAAGGGAACACTTCTACACTGTTTCTGGGAGTGTAAACCAGTACAACTTCTGTGGAAAACAGTGTGGTGATTCCTAAAAGATCTAAAAATCGACATTCCACACAGCCCCACAATCCCCCTACTGGGAGTATACCCGGAGGAACTCAAATCACTCTATGAAAAAGATACCTGCACATGTATGTTTATTGCAGCATTGTTCACAATAGCAAAAACATGCAACCAACCATGCTTCCCATCGAAGGAGGACTGGATAAAAAAATGTGATACGTATACACAATGGAATATTATGCAACCATAAAGAAGGACAAAATCATGAACTTCACAGCAACCTGGATGGACTTAGAGTCTGTAATATTGAGTGAT
>CAUYQG010267590.1:0-40526 GCA_963574415.1 Tarsius wallacei
GCAGTAACTGGGTTGCCTATGTGAAAAATGTTCCAGCCATTGATCCTCTTCTGTGACGGGTGAACCTGTATCTAGCTTTCCTCTGTAATTACTGCCACAGTGACTCAGTCTCCTTCATTATGGGTCTCCAGTAGAATGGGTACCCTAGTGACTTACCATCTTCTGTGATGAATGTACACTAACTGGTTTTCTTCCATAATTGGTGTCCCCGGGACTAGCCCACCACTGTTATGGGTACACCAATGCATGACCTCCTCTGTATAGGGTTTCCGTGACTGATACTGCTCATAATTAGTGTTCATGTAACTAGTACTGCTATTGGATGGATGCCCTGTGACTGGCTCTCCTCGATGATAGGTGTCCTAGTCATTGCCTGTCTTCTCTGATGGTAGACCTAGTGAATAATCCTACTTTGTAATGTGTGCCATAGTGACTGGTCCTCATCCATTATGTGTTCCTCTATCACTGGGTCCCTTCTCTGATTGGTGCCCCATGACTGGTGCTCCTGTATAATAGTAGCCCCAGTGACTAGCCTTCCTCTGTGATGGGTGATCCACTCAAAGGGCCTGTTAAAAAATGGGGGCCCCAATAACAAACCCTTGTTTGTGATGGGTGTCAATGTGACTGATCCTCCTGTGTGATGGATGCCCCAGTGACTGGCCCTCCTCTGTAATGGGTTCACTGGTGACTAGCCCTTCTCCATCACTGGTGATTCAGTGAGTGGCCCTCTGTCACCCCAGTGACAAACCTTCTTCTCTGATGGACAGCCCAATAATGAACCCTCTTCTGTAAGGTGTGACTCTGTGACTGACCCTCTTCCATGATGATTTCTCCCATGGACTGTCCATTCTCTGTCTCATTCACTGGTCCATTTTCTGGCTCATTCACTGGTCCTCCTCTGTGACTTGTGATGCAGTGATTGGTTCTTCTCTGTAATAAGTGCCCCGGTGCCTGGCCCTCATCAATGATATTTCTCCAGTGACTGACCTACTCTCTGATGGGAGCCCAAGATTCTGGGTCTCTACCATGTTGAGTGTGCCAGTGACTAGGCTTTCTCTGTGATCAGTGCCCCATTGGCTAAACATCCTCTGTGATGAGTTTCACAGTGGCTCAATTCCCTCAGGATTGTTCCTCCTTATAATATTTGCCCATTGACTAGCACTCCTATGTTTTGAATGTCTCTGTGACTTTCTCTTCTACATTATGAGTGCCTAAGTGACTAGTTCTCCTCTGTGTTTTGCCCCAGTGACTGACCTTCCTTCATAATGTTTGCCCCAATGACTAGGTCACAACTATGTTTGGTGTTTTACTTACTGGGCCTCCTCTCTAATTGGTGCCCTAGTGACTGGCCCTCTTTGTGATGTGTGTCTTATTGTCTGGGTCTCCTCCATAATGTTTGCCACAGTGACTGCTCCTTCTCTGTGTTTGTTGACATAGTGACTCTACTTTATATACGACGGGTGCCTCAGAAACTTGCCCTCCATTGCAATGGGTGTCCCATTGATTGAGACTCCCTCATTTTGGGTGTCACAGTGCCTGGCCATCTTCTGTAACAGATGTCCAATGACTAGCCCTCTTCTCTTTTGGGTGTTGTAGTAATGGAGTCTCCAACAAAATGCCTGTCCTAGTGGTAGCCTTCTTCTTTGATGGTTTCAAAAGTTTCTGACCCTCTTTTATAATGGGTGTCCAAGTGTCTAGCCATCCTCTGTGAAGAGTGTCCCAGTGAGTTGGCCTCTAAAATAATATGTACTCTATTGACTGGGTATCCTTCATGATTGAAGTCCCATTGATGGGTCCTCCTCCAAGTTGGGTGCTGTAGTGAATAACGCTTCTATTTGATGGTGACCTCAGCGACTTTATCTACTTTGTGATGGATGTTCCAATGCCTGGGCTTTTCCTTGTGCTAGATTCCCCTATGGCTAGGCCTTCTCAACAATGTGTGTCAATGTGACTGGGCCTCTTCTGTAGGGGGTGCCTCCTTGACTGTTCTTCTCTCTAATAGGCACTCCATTGATGGTCTTTCCATTCTGTTGGGTGCCCAGTGAATAGCCTTCCTTTGACCCAGTGACTGACACTCTTCTGTGATGGCTGTTTCAGTAACTGTTCCTCCTCTGTGATGAGTGACTCAGTGATTGTTTCTCCTTTGTGTTTGTGCTCCTTTGACTGGCTCTCTTCTGTGATTTGTGATCCAGTGGCTGGTTCTTGGCCCTAATCAATGATAGATGCCCCAGAAACAGGTAATCCAATATAATGGAAGAACCAGTGATTAGGCTTCCACCTGTTATAGGTGCCCCAGTGACTAGACCTCATCTGGGATAGGTGTCACTGTGACAGGGCTTCCTGTGTGATTGGTGCTCCATTGACTGAATTTCTTTTGTGATCAGTGTCCCAGTAATTGAGCTTCAATCTTATGATTCAGTGACTGGGCCTTCTCTGTGATTAGTGCCTGCAGTGACTGGACCTTTTCTCTGGTAGGCTCCTCAGTTACTAGGTCTCCTGGTGATATGTGCCTAAATGACAAGCAGTTTTTCATTATTGGTGTCCCAATGACTGTGCCATTTTGGTGATTTGTGCCCCATTGACTGGTCCTCCACCATAATCGATGTACCACTGACTAGCCTGCCTTTGTGATGCGTGTCCCAGAAACAATGCATCCTTCATACTGGATGCCTCATTAAAAAGCACTCCTTTATGATGGCTGTCCTAGTGACTGGCCATCCTCATTGCTGGGTATTCCATTGTCTGACTCTCCTTTGTGATGGTAGTCTCAGTGACTGGTCCTCCTCCATAATGGGTAGCCCAGTAACTGGTCTACCCCTGTAATAGATGTCACAGTTTTAAACTTTCATCTATGTGGTTGTCTGATTGAATAGCCCTCCCCTGACTGGTCCTCCTCTGTTACGGATTCCCCAGTGACTGCCTCCTCCTCTGTGATAAGTGCCCCAGTGACTGACCCTACTCTGTGATAACTGTTCCTCTCTGTGTTGGTGCCTTCGTGACTGTCCCTTTTCATGTGTTTGGTACCTCATTGGTTCTCCTCTGTGATCTGTGCACAAGTTTCTGGCACTCATCTGTGATGGTTACCATAGTAACTGGCCTCATCCACGATCAGTGACCCAGTGACTAATCTTTCACTGTTATGCGTGACCCTGTGACTGGCCTTCTCTGTGATAGTTGCTGCAGTGACTTTGTTTCCTTTGTTATAGGTGTCCCAGTGACTAGCATTTCTCTGTGATATGTTGCTTAGTGACCGAGTCTCCTCTATATCTGTGCCAGTGACTGGACTACTTTGTGATGAGTTTTACAGTAAGTAGGCATCCTCCATTTTAGGTATCACAGTGACTAGCACTCCTCTTTAATTGGTACAACATGACTGACTGTATTAAGTTATAGATGCCCCCATGACTGAGCTTCCTTTATAATGAGTGCCCCAGTAACTGGTTCTCCTTTGTGATGGGAGTTCCACTGATTTGTCCTTATTTGTGAATAATATCCAAGACAGATCCTCCTCTGTGATGGGTGGTCCAGTAACTAGCTTTTCTGTGATTGCTATTTCTGAGATTAGTCCTCCTACATAATGTGTTCCTCAGTGACTGAGCTTCCTCAGTGATTGGTGTCCAAAACTTCTCCATAATGGGTGCCCTAGTTATTAGATCTCCCTTTGACAGATGTCCAAGTGCCTGGGCACTCTGCATAATGGGTAACCCAGTGACTGGACATTCTCCATTATGTGTGCCTAAGTGACTGTGCCCCGGTGACTGCTGCTCCTCATAATGGTTAACTCTGTGAGTAGCCCTCCTCTGCAGGGACTGTTCCACTTAACGGGCTTCCACAGTGATGAGCGCTCCTTTTATATGGGTATCCTCTTGATTGGCACTCCTTTGTGATGGATGCAACATTTAATGGCTGGCATTTCTCTGTGATGAGAGTCTCAGTGACTGGCCCTCTTCATAAGCCGTGCCCTAGGGACTGCTCTTCCTCTGTGATCAGTAAAACAGTAATAAATCCACTTTTGTGAAGGGTCTTCCAGTGACAATCCCTCACCTGATGGGTGCTAGAGTGAATGACTTTGCTCTGTGATGTGTGACTCAGAGACTGTCCCTCCTTTGATAAGTGCAAAAGTGAATGACCCTGCTCTGTGATTGGGGACCTAGAGACTACACCCCTTATGTGATGGATCCTTGGTGATTAGACCTCCTGTGTAATGTGTGACCCTGTGACAGGCTCTCATCTGTGTCATTGACCCAGTGACTAGTCCTCCTCCAAAATTGGTGCCCCAGTGACTTGTCCTCCTCTTTGTTGGGTGTACCAGTGAATGGTCTTCCTCTGTCATCAGTGCCCCAGTGAGTGGACCTTCTCCATATTGGTGCTCAGGTGAATGGCCCTCCTTCATTACAGATGACTCATTGAGTATGCCTCCTCTTTAATTGGTGCCCAGTGACTGGTCTTTATGTGTAATTGTTACTCCAGTGACTAACCCTCCTCTGTCACGGTTGTCCCACTTACTGGCTCTCCTTCATAAAGGGTGTCCCATTGACTGGTCTTCTTTTGTGTTGGATGTTGCAGCAACTGGGCCACCTACATAGTATGTGTCTTAGTGATCTAGTCTCCCCTGTGATTGGTGCCTAAGTATCTGGCCTTCATATATGTTGGATGCCCCAGTGACTAGTCCTCCTTTGTGATGGGTGTCCCAGTGACTGGGATACCTTCATAATGGGTGCCATAGTGACTGTTTTTCCTCTGTGGTTGATGACAAAATAATTGGTCATCTTCTGTAATGTGTGCCATGATGAGTAGTCTCTTGCCCCCTTTTTTGGTTTTCTAGTATCTGATCCTGCCTCAAAATGAGTGCCAATGTGATAAACCTTCCTATATATATATATATATATATATTTTTGAGTTGGAGTCTCACTCTGACACCCAGACTGGAGTGCAGTGGCCGCTCTTGGCCACTGCAGCCTCAACCTGCTGGGCTCTGGCGATCCTTCTGCCTTAGACTTCCAAGTAGCTGAAACTACAGACATGTGCTATCACGTCCGGCTAATTTTTGAATTATTGTAGAGATGAGGTCTTGCCAAGTTGCCCTGGTGGGTCTCAACATGCGGGCTCAGGCAATAAACTCACCTCGGCCTCCAAAGTGCTGGGATTACAGGCTGAGCCACCAAGTCCGGCAACCTTCCTCTTTGATGGTGCCACAGTGAGTGGTCCTTCTCTGTGATGGGGGTCCCAGTGCATGAACATCTTCTATAATAGGTGCTCCTTTAACAGGGTTACTCTGTGATTGGAATCCCAGTGACTGACCTTCCTCAATAATAATTGCCCAATGAAAGACCCTACTGTGTGATGGGTAATCCCAGTGCCTGTTCATCCTCCATAACAGGGGATTCATTGACGGGGCCTCTTCTGTGACTGGTGTCTCAGTGTCTGGCTCTCCTCTAAATAAGGTGCACAACTGACTAGTCCTATTCTTTGATGGATGTTCCAGTAACTGAACCTCCTCCATTATTGGTGTCCCATTGAATAGACATCTTTGGTGATGGGTGCCTCAGTGACTGGCTCTGCTTTGTGATGGGATTCTCACTGAGCAGCTCTCATCTGTGAAAAATGTCTCATTAACTCGACCTTCAGGGTAAAAAATGTCTCAGTGACTGATCCTCCTCTGTGACGGGTACCACATTGATATTGTCTCCCCCATGATAGTTGGCCTATTTACATCCTCTGTGATTGGACTCTCAGTGACTGACAGCATCCTAATGGGTGGCCCACTGACTGGATCTCATCCAAGATGTATTCCACAGAGATGGGCACTCCTCTGTCACAGACCTTCATTGACGGACTCTCCTTTTTAATGAGTGTTGCAGTGATTGGGCAAACTCCATAATAGGTGACAGTTAATTGGGACTACTCTTTGAATGGTTTCCCAGTGAATGACCTTCCTCCAAATTGTGTGTTCCCATGAATAAACTCTCTCAATGATGGGTGTTTCAGTAATGTGTTCTTCTCCATAATTGGTGTCCTAGTGACATACTCCTCTGTGATGTGTGCCCCTGTGTCTGACTCTCCTCTGTAATAGATATCCCAGTGACTGATTTTTCTATGTGATAGAGTCTTCAGTGACTAAGCCTCCTCCATTATGGGTGCCCCAGTGACTGTCCTCCACTGTAATGTCTGCCCTAGTGACTGGTCTTCCTAAGTGATAGCTGCCCTAGTGACTATTCTTCATCCCTGATGGTTGTTCTAGTGAATAGGCCACCTCCAAAATTGATGTCCCAGAGTAAACCTCACCTCTCTGATGAAGTAGCAGTGTCTGACTCTCCTCCAAATCCATGCCCCACGAACTTATCCTCTCTGTGATGGGTTTCCCAATAACTGGTTCTCCTCTGTGATGCTTGCCCATGTGACTAACTCTATTTTATGATGGGTGACCCAGTGACTGTGTCTCCTTCATTTAGTTGTCCCAGTGTCTGGCCAACCTCCATGATAGGTGTCTCCCTGTTTGGCCTGTGTTAGGTGACCCAGTGAGTAGACCTCCGTTGTAATGTGTAACACACTGACATTGCTTTCTTTGTGATGGGAGCAATGATTGGAGCCCTGGTGACTTAGCCCTTTCTAATGGATGTCCTATTGACTGTCCCTCCTCTATGATGGTGCCTCTGTGACTGGTCTTTGTCTTTTTTGTGTGCCTCAGTAATTTTCTCTCCTTTGTAATGGGTGCCCCAGTGACTGACTTCCCTTTATTATGGTTGTTCCATTGACTGGCTGACATGTCTGATGGGTACCTTAGTCAGTAGCCTTTTATTATGATAGCTCTCTGGTCTAATGCTCCTCTGTTATATGTACTTTAGTAATTGTAATTCTTTTGTGATGGGTGACCCAGTGCCTGGCACTCATCTGTGATGGGTACCTCAGTGATTGACACTAATTCATAATGAAAACCTTAATGACTTACCCTTCTTTATGATAGATGCCCTATTTCTGGCTCTCCTGTGATGCAATGCCCAAAAACTGACTTTCCTCTGTGATGTTGCACTGGTGACTGAGATTTCTGTGTGATCAGTGCCATAGTAAATGTTTCTCATCCATGATGGTTGTCCACAGTGACTAGCCCTCCTCTGTGATAGGTGGCCCACTTAAAGGGCCTCATGAATAATGGGTATCCCAGCTATTAGTCAATCTTTGTGATAGGTGTCCACATTACTGGCCCTTCTATGTGTTGGATACTAGTACTGATCCTCCTCTGTAGTGGGAGTCCCAGTGACTGACTTTTCTCCATGATTGATGATACAGTTACTGATCTTCCTCTTTGATGTGTGCCACAGGGACAAGTCCACTTCTATGAAGAATGCCACTATGATTAAATCTCTTTTGATTCATTCCTTTGTGACACATTCTCCTCTGTGATGGATGCCACAGTGGCTGGCCTTGCACTGTTTTAGGTTTCTAAGTGTATGTCCCCATTTGTAATGGGTGCCCTAGTGACTGGTCCTTCTGTGTGATGAATAACCCAGTGACTGGTTTTTAGATGATGATTGTCCCCATGACTAGCCATCCTCCAAAATCGGTGCCCTAGTGACTAGCTCACTGTTGTGATGTGTTATCAGTGCCTTTCCCTTCCCTTGCCCTCAGTGAGTTTTCCTCCTCTGTGAAGGGTATCCAAGTGACTGTTCTTCTTCCATTATGGATGCCACAGTGACTGTGCCACCTCTGTGGTTGGTGCCCAGTTACTGGTAGTCCTCAGTAATTGTTGCCACAGGGACTAGCCTTCTTCTGTCATAGTTGTCTCACTTATTTGATCTTCTCCCTAATGGATGCCTCAGTGACTGGTGTCCAGTGACTGGACTCCTGTAATTAGTCCCTCAAGACAGTCCCTGCTTCATTATTGGTGCCCCAGTTATGGGCCTCCACTTTGGCTGGTGTTCTAGATTCTGGTCCTTTTCTACAGTGTTTCCTCCATTGACTAGTCCCTCTTTGTGATACGTGTCACACTTACTGGACCTCACCCTTAATGGGTGTCCCAGTGATTGGCCCATCTTTGTGGCAGATGTCCCAGTGACTGGTCTATCCCCATATGTGCCCCAGTGACTGGGCCTCTCCTGTGATTTGTGCCCCAATGATTTGTTTTCATAAATAATGACTAGCCCTCTTCTGTGATGGGTGTCACAGAGACTTCTGCTTCTCAGTAATGGGTGTCCCAGTGACTGGCTCTTCTTTATGATGGGTTTCACAGGGACTGACCCTTTTCCATAATGTGTGCGCCAGTGACAGAGGCTTTCTTGTGATTGATGACTCAGTGACTTGCCATCTCATATGATAAATTCCCCAGTGACTTTTCTTCCTCTGTAATGGGTGTCACAGTGACTGAACCTCCTCCATCACAAGAGTCCTAGGGACTAGACCTCCTCTGGTATTGGTGTCACAGTGTCTAGCCATCAGCTTTGTTGAGACCTGCAATGACAAGTACTCTTCTGTGATGGGTGTCATTACATATAGACCACCTTTACAATGTGTGCCACAGTGACTAGTTTGCCTCAGTAATGAATGATCCAGGTTATTGGACTTTCAAAAATGGGGTCCTAATGCATGGGCATCTTCTGTGATGGGTGTCCATAGGGCTTGGTTCTCTATAATATATGCTCCATTGACTGGGTCTACTCTGTGAATGGAGCCCCACTAACTGGGCCTCCTCCAAATTGGGTGTCACAATGACTAACAAATCTCTGTGATGGGTGTCTCAGTAACTGGATTTCCCACATAATTTGTGTCATATTATTAGTGCCATGTTATTTGAGATGTATTATTGAAGATTGTCACCCATTGGCACAATCATCATAGGAGAATATGACCCACTGATGTATGTATCAGAGAGGAGAGTCAGTCATTGGGACAACTATCACGGAGTAGAGTCAGTATCTGTGATACCCATGACAGGAGAGCAAGACACTGGTGTACACATCACAAAGGATATCCAGTCACTGAAGCATACATTACTGAGGAGTGCCAGTTCCTGGGCACAATTAGCAGGGCTCAGTCATGGGGCTCTAATCACAGAGGAAGGTAAGTAACTGGGTCAGCCACCACCGAGGAGGCACAGTCACTGAGACACTCAAAATAGAAGAGGGTCATTCAATGAGACACACATTAGGAGAAGGCACAATCACTGGATAGCCAATTAGAAGGACACACAGTCACTGGGGCAACCATGAAAGAGGAGAGCTAGTAACTTAAGCACACGTCAGAGAGTAGAGGCATCATAGAAGAAGCTTACTCAATGGGGCACCCATCAGAGGGGAACCAGTCACTTGGGCAACCTCCAAAAAAGAGAGCCAGTCACTGGACGCCCATCAGAGAGGAGAGTCATTTGGTGGTACACACATCACACAGGATAACAAGTCACATTGGCATACTTCATAGAGTAGGGCCAGTCACTGAGGAAATTATCAAAGAGAATGGTCAAGTACTGAGCATGATTAGGAGAGTTGAGTCATGGGTCTTTAATTACACAGGAGAGCCAATAACTGGGTTCCCCATCACAGAGAAGGCAAAGTCCCTGTGGTACCCATCACAGAGGAGAGCTAGTCACTGGAGCACCTTTACAAAAGAGGCACATTCATTGACATACCTGTCACAGAGGAGAGCCATTCAATGGGTATACAATAGGAGGCACAGTTACTGGGTTATCTTTCAAAAAGAAGGACTAGTCACTTTGATATGCATCACAGAGAAGAGTCAGTCACTGAGGAACCCATAACAGAGGGCTATTAACTGAGGAACCCATCCCAGAGGAGGTCCAGACACTTGGGTGCCCATTTGAAGGAAGGTAAATAACTGGTCACTAATCAGAGGAGGGCCAATCAATTTGACACTCATCAGAGAGAAGTTCTTGTAACTGGGGCATCAATAACACAGGAAGCCCAGTGACTGGGAAACACATAACAAAGGTCAAATCATCATTGAGGCACCCATCACATAAGAGGCACTAGACTGGGACACACATTAGACAGGATAATTAGACACTGAGTCAACCATCATAGAGGAAGACCAATAACTTGGCCACCCATTATGGAGTAGGGCAATCCCTGTGGCATCAATTACAGAGGAAGGTCAATCACTAGGGCACACATCACAGAGGTGAGTCATTAGGGTATCCATTTTGAATGAGGGACAGTCACTAAAACACAGGTCACAAAATCAATAAGTCACAATCACAGATGAAGGCCAGTCAGTGAGGTACCCATCACTGAGAATAGTCAGTCACTGGGACATAAAGTAACAGGGACTGAATCAATGGGGCACTAATCACAAAGGGGGGCTAATAATGAGGTGGCCTTCACAGAAAAGGTAAAATCAGTGTGGTTTCAATCACATAGCAAGATTATTCACTGAGGCATTTTTCCCAGAGAAGGGCCAGGTACTGGGAAACTCAGAATAGAGGATGCTGACTCATTAGGATTTCTATCACAAAGCAGAGACAAACAATGAGTCAGCAATTAGGCAGGTTACCCAGTAAGTGGAACATTCATCACGGAGTTGGTCCAGTGATTGTAGCACCTAATTTGAGAAGGGTCAGTCCTTGTATCATAAACCACAGTGGAGGCTCAATTAATTCAGCATCTTTTATACATGATACCCAGGTACCAGAACTCCATCACAGAGTAGGGTTAGTCACTGAGGTACTTAATCTGGAAGAGGGCCAGTCACTGGGACACCAATTACGGAGGAGGACCAGTAACAGGGGCACCTATTATAAATTGAGCACCATCACAGAGGATGTCCAATCACTGAGGCACCCATTTGGAGGAGGGCTAGTTACTAGGACAGCTATCTTGGAAGAGTATTTGTCAATGCTGCACTGATCACAGAGGATGACCAGTAATTGAAGCAACATCATAGAAAGCCCAGTCACTTGGGCACCCATTATGGAGGAGGCATAGTCACTGGAACATCTGTCACAGAGGTGGCATCATCATCTGATCACTTATGGAAGAGCCCCAGAAACTGCAGCACCCATCAGAGAGGAGGGCAAGTATGAAGCACATATTTTGTTGAAAGTCCAGTTACCAGAAAATCTATCATAAAATCACTGTGGCATGCAATACAGAGTATGGCCTCTCATTGAGGCAAAAATCACAGAGAGAGTCCAGTCACTGAGGCTACCATCTCAGAGAACTAGTCATTTGGGCACCCATCACAAGGAGGTCCAGTCACTGGAGCATCCATCACAGAGGTGAATTAGTTACTGAAACACCCAATAAAAAGGAGGGCTAGTAACTGATGAACCCATCCCTCAGAAAGTCCAGGCACTTGGACACCCATCCCAGAGAAGGTCCAGAAAATTTGGCACCCAGTTGAAATACAGCCAATCACAATAACACTGATCACAAATAAAGGCCTGGACTGGGACATCCATCACAGAGGTGTCCTTGTAATTGGAGTACCCACCTTGGAGGAGGGCTAGTCACTGGGCACCCATCATAGAGGAGGTCAGACGCTGAGGAAACCATTTCAGAAAAGATCCATTAACTGAAGCACCCAGTATTAAGGGTAGCTAATCACTGAAACATCCATCACAGAGAAAGGCCAGTACTAGTGTACCCTTAAGGGAGGACGGTGATGCACTGAGGTACCCATTTGGGAGAAGCACCTGCCACTGGGAAACACATCAGAGAGGTGAGATACTCACAGAGGCTTCCATTATGGAGAAGACCTGGTAACTGGTATTCCCAGCATTATGAAGGATGGAAAGCCACTGGGGAAACATCACAGAAGAAAATTAATCACCAGTGCAACCATCACTGAAGAGAGCAAGTCATTGTGATATCAATCACAGAGGAAAAGCAGTCACTGGGGACCCATATCAATGGTTATCCAGTTACTAGATTACCAAGCACAGAGGTGCCCATTCCCTGGGACACTAACTACAGTTGTGGAACAGTAACTAGGAACCTAAGAGAGAGGAAGTCAGTCATTGGATTTCCCATTAAAAGACAAGGACCAGCTAGGCTCAGTGACTCAGCCTGTAATGCCATGCCTTGAGAGGCTGAGGTGAGTGGATTGCCTGAGCCCGTGGGTTCGAGACCCACCTGGGCAACTTGGTGAGACCTCATCTCTACAACAAATGAAAAAAAATTAGTCGGGCATCGTAGCGCGTGCCTGTAGTTCCAGTTACTTGGAAGGCTGAGGCAGAAGGATCGGCAGAGTCCAGCAGTTCGAGGCTGCGGTGGGCGGGAGCGGTCACTGCACTTCAGTCTGGGCAACACAGTGAGACTCCAACTCAAAAAACTAAAAAAGACGAGGGCCAGTCACTGAGACTAGGATTACAGAGGATAGCCAGTCATTGGAGAACTAATCACAGAGGAGAAATAGTCACTGAGGACAAATTATAGGGGAGGGCAACTCATTGGGACACTCATTACAGAAGAATACTAATCACTGGGGCAACCATAAGAATGGAGAGCTAGTCACTGGGACAAACATTACAGAGGGTAGTCATTTATGGGAACACCCGTCGCAGAGGAGAGCCAATTACTAAGGCTCTCATCACATAGAGGGCAAGTACAGGGGCACCCATTTTTCAGTAAGGCCAATCACTGAGACACCCATCACAGAGGTGGGCAACATTCTTGTGTACCCATTATGGAGAAAGGAAACCTTCAAAAGGAAGGTTAGTCACGGATTTCTAAATCACAGAAGAGAGCCAGTGACTGTGACACACATCAGAGAGGAGAACAAAACATCAGGGAACTCACTATAGGACAGTTAGTCACTGAGGAACCCAACACAGGGTAGGCCTGTCCCTGGGTTCCAAAAAAAACCCCCAAAACAGATGATGACCAGTCACTATGCATCCATCACAGAGGAAGGACTTTCACTTGGACACAACTGAGAGGGAGGGAAGTACCTGGGATAACCTTTACAGAGGCAGGCCAATTATGGCAGCACCCCTCACAGAGGAGGGCACACCTCACTGAGGAGGAGGAATTAGTCAGAAAGTCATGACTGAATAGAGCTAGTTACTTGGACACACATAACAAAAGAAGGCTAGACACTGAAACATCAATTAAGGAGGAGGGCTACTCACTGGAATAACAATTACAGATGTGGCCACCCACTGGACACCCTTAACAGAGCAGGTCCTGACACTGTGGCTTCCAATACAGAGGAGGACCAGTTACAAAGTCATACTTCACATTGGAGCACTACTAATTGTAATGTGTCTTCTCCATCTGAGAAGAGAGCTTTTCATTGTGGCCCCCATCATAGTGGAAATCCATTCACACTGGAGCAAACATACTGGATATGGGTAGTCAATATGATACCCATTACTGAGTAGAGCCAGTCACTTTGGCCGCCATCACACAAGTGGACCAGTTATGGGGACACCCATCTTAAAGGAGGGTGGACACTTTGTCATCCATTATTTAGGAGGCCCAGAAACTGGGGCACATGCCACTGAGTAGGATTAGTCACTGGAGCATCCATTATAGATGTGTATCTGTCACTAGACAAGCAATCACAGAGAAGGCTCAGTCACTGAGACACCCATTACAAAGGAGAGTTGACACTGGGCCATTCAAAAAAGAGAAAAGCCAGTAAATTGGGCATCCATCACCGAAAAGTACCAGTCACTGGAGCACATCTTATGAAGAAGGACTATGCTCTGGAGCACACATAACAGAAAAAAGGCTACTCTCTTGGACACCCATCATATGAGACCCAGTCACTGAGTCAGCCATCAGAAAAGAGATGCCAGTGACTGAGGCATCTATCACGAAGGACAACCAGGCACTGGAGTACACATCATAAATGAGGGCCAGTCAATGAAGCACCCATTGTTAAGGAGGTTCAATCACTAGGGAGCCCATTAGCTGGGGCTTAGCCACTGGGGCTGCAATTATAGAAGATGATTAATAACTGTGATAACCATCAGAGAGAAGACTAAATTAGTCTGGCACAGAGCATAGAGGAGCATCACATACTGGAACATTTTTACCAAAAGATGGGCAGTCACAGGGCCTCCCAACGAATAGGAGAGTCATTCACTGGGTCACCTATAATAGGGGAGACGCATTAACTGGGGGATCTATCAAAGAGAAAAGCCAGTCACTGAGAAACCCATCACAAAGAGAGTTGCGACTTTGGGGCACACAACACAGAGGAGGGCTAATCACTGAGACAACAATTATGGAGGAGATCCAGTACTGTAACAGTCATTACAGAGGAAGATTATTCAATGGGGCACCCTACTTGAAGGAGGGCCAGTCACTGAGGCAGCAACAATCACAGAGGTTGCCCATTCAATGTTGCATGCATTATGGAGGAGGCCCAGTCATTTCGACACCCACCTCAGAGGAGGGATAGTCATTGGGGCATCCATCATATATGAAGACCAGTCACTGGCACAGCAGTCACAGAGAAGGCCCTTTGACTGGGCACACATTATGGAAGATGCCTAGCAGGGGAACACCAATTACAATGGAAGGCCAGTTACTGACACCCATTTTGGAGAGTCTCAGTATTTGGTACAACTACCACAGATGGTTAGTCACTGAGGAATTATAATAAAGGAGAGTCAATCACTTGGCACCAATCTAGAGGAGGCATAGTAACTGGGATATGCATTATGGAGGAGGTCCAGATACTGGCAGACCCATCACAAGGATAGACAGTCAATTTGGAACCCATTATTGTGAAAGCATAGTAAGTGGTACACCAAACTCAAAAGGGCTTATCACTGTGGTAAACTGTAAGGAGAAAGGCCAACCATTGGGCACCAATCACAGAGGAGGCCTAGTCACACTTGTACTCATAATGGAGGAGGACCAGTGTCTGGGTACCCATCACAGAGGAAGACCATTAACTGAGAAACCAGTCACGAAGGACAGCAAATCACTGGGGCACCTATTTTGGAGGTAGGCCAGTCTCTCATCACCTATTACAGAGGTCAGTTAGTCAGGGAGGCAACATTTAAGGTGGAGCACTAGTCACTGGGACAATCATCAAAGATAATGGCCAGTCACTGGGTTCCCAATGAAGAGCAGAAGTCAAGGTGGCATCCTTGACAAAGGCACAGAGCAGAGAGGATATCCAGGTACTCAGAAGCTAACCATCAAGAAGGGCTAGTCACTGACAAACACTTTATAGAGAAGGGACATTCACTGGGGCATACTTCATATAGGAAGGCCAATCATGGCACATCTATCACAAAAGAGGAATAGTCATGGAGGCACCCATTATTAAGAAAGCCTAGGAAATGAGACACTCCTCACAGAGAAGGGGCTAGTCACTGGAGTAACCATTATGGAGGGGCACCAGTCATTGGGGAACCAAAAACAGTGGAAGCCCTGTCACTGGGACAACAATCACAAAGGAGAGCAGGACACTGAGTCACCTACAACAGAGCAGGGCCAGATATTGGGGCACCCATCATAGGGAATGTAATTCGTCAAGGCACATATTATACAGGAGTGGCAGTCACTGGGGCACCCAATACAGAATAAGCCTATTCACTGGGTTGCAATTAGATGGGATTGGCAATCACTAGGGCCCCTACTACAGAAGAGAGCTAGTTCTGGGGCACACAACACAGTTGAAGGCCAGTCACTGAGACACCTATCACAGAGGAGTGCCAGTCCCTATGGCCATTAAGAGCGGCATAGTCACTGGGTCTCCACTCACAGAAGAGGTCCACTAACTGGGTTAGGAGTGCCAATCACTGGGGCACACATTATAGAGGAGATCCATTAACTGGGACATCTATCAAAAAGAGAAGTCAGTCACTGAGAAACCCATCACAAAGGAGAGTTGCATCTTTGGGACACACAACACAGAGGAGGGCTAGTCACTCGGACAACAATTATGAAGGAGATCATATGAGGCAAAAATCAGTCTAGTAACCAGCATAGAGAAGCATCAGACATTTGGACATTTCTCACAGTGGATGCATGCCTCTGAGTCACCAATAACATAGGAAGTTCAATCACCTGTGTACCTATTATAAAGGATGCCCATTAACTGGTATCCATCAAAAAGGAGAACGAGTCACTGAGGTATGCAACACCAGTGAGGGCAAGTCACAGGGTCACCCATTATGGACGAAGCCCAGTTATTGGAACATCCATGACAGAGGAAGGCTAGTCAATGTGTCACCCTATTGGTAGGAATGTAGTCACTGGGGTATCAATCACAAAGGGTGCCCAATCATAGAGCGTTCATTGTGGAAAAAGCCCAGTCACTGTGACACCATCATAGAGGAGAGCTAGTCACTGGGGTAACCATCTTACATTAAGCCCAGTCACTTAAGTCACTCACTCATTGGGGCTCAAATTATAAAAGAGGCCCAGTCACTGGTTCACACATCACATAGTAGGACCAGTCACTGGGGCATGCATTATGGAGGACACACAACAAGTGGGACACAAATCACAGAGAATGGCTAATCCATTCACAGAGTAACCATAGTAACTGGGCACCTATATGATGGAGGCCCAGTCAATAGGACAATCATCAAAGAGGAGAGCCAGTCACTGGAATACCCAGTAAAGAGGAGAGTCAGATGCTAGGGATACATCACACAGCAGGGCTAGTCACTACGGCATCCATTATACATGAAGATCAGTCACTGGGGCACTGATAACAAAGGAGGGCCAGTCACTGGGGGTCCCATCACAGAGACTTGCCAGTCACTGGTGTACATATACAGGAGGTTTAGTAACTTTGACACCAATCAAAGTATAAGGGTACTCACTGTAGAACCCATCAGAGAGGAGAGTTTGTCACTGGGAGAATTATCACAGAGGGGAGCCATTCACAGGAGCATGCTTCAAATAGAAAAGAGAGTCATTGGGTTACACATCACATAGGAGATCAAATCACTGAAGCACATATCATAAATGAGGGACAGTTACAGAACCACCAATCACAGAGGGGAGATAGTCAATGGGTCATCCATTGGGAGAGACTCGGTTCTGGGGCTTTGATTCCATAGGAAAGCCAGTAACTGAGGCAGTGATCATAGAGGAGGCAACGTTATTGTGGTACCTATCACAGAGCTGGGACTGTCACTAAGACACTTATTATAAAGGAGGCCTAGTCACTTTGGAATTTATCACAGCAGAACTAAGGGGGCCCTGTCAATTGGACACTCATCACAGAGGAGGACGAATCACTGGGTCAACAATTAAGGTAGAGAGCAAGAAACTGGGGCAGTCAACCAGGAGGTGGTGCCATTTTGGAAGAGACCCAGTAATTGGGGCACCAGTTTTGCAGGAGGCCCATTTAGTAGAACACCCATTACAGAAAACAGCTAGTCACTGTGTCACCCACCAGAGTGGATGTACAATCATTTGGTCATCATTCACAGAAGGGAACTCATAAGAGAGAATAACTAGGCACTGAGGTACCCATCACATAGAAGGACTAGTCATTGGCACAGCTTTCACAGAATACATACAGTCATGGGGGCATCCATTATAGAGAAGGGCCAGTCATGGGGCACCCATCACAAAGAAGGGACAATCATTTGGACACCCATAACTGAGGACTGCCAGTAAACGGAAGTCATTTTGGAGGAGATCCAGTCACTGTAAAAGTTATCACAGAGAGAATATTCACTGGGACACACATAATGAGTGAGAACAGTCACTGGGGTGACAATAACAGGAAAGACTACTCACTGTATCACTTATAATGGAGGATCCCGAGATACAGGGACACCCACCACAAACAGGGACCCAATGTGACACTGATTATGGAGGAGGTTCAGTATGTGGAACATCCACAAAAGAATAGGGCTAGACTCTGAACCAAACCTTGTGAATAAGCAACAGTCATTAATACAGCAATCACTGAGGATACCCATTTACTGGGGCACTCATAATAGAGGAAGGAACGTCACTGGGACACCCTTTATAGAAAAGACCCAGCTGCTGGCAAAACCATCACAAAAGAGAGCCAGGAACTTGAAACGACTTCACAGAAGAGATTCTGACACTGAAGAACCAATCACAGAGGAGGGCTTGTTATTGGAGAAACCAACACTGAGGAGCTCAGTGCTAAGTTACTCATCACAAATGAAGATCAGTCACTGTGACACAGATAGCAAAGTAGAGTAGTGAGTTGAGAACAAATCACAGAGGAGGGTCAGTCAACCCAACACCAAACAAAAAGAATTGATAGTTACTAATGAACCCATAACAGAGAAGAGCCAGTCACTGAGGCACCCATTAAAAAGAAGCGTCAGTCACTAGAACAGGTGTCACAGAAGATGTTGAGTCACCGGGGAAGCCATCATAGAGGAGGGCCAGTCATGGGCACCCATCTCAAAGAAAGGGGAGTTATTTGGACTCCTATAACTGAGGGGTGCCTGTAACTGGGACACCCATCACAGAGGCGGGCCAATCATGGGGGTACCATTCATAGAAGGGTGTTTCATTGTGACAACCACACAGAAGAGGCTTAGTCACTGAAACCAATAACACAGCAGAACCAGTCACTGGGGCATCCATATGAAGGAGATCCAGCCACTGGGACAACCATTACAGAGGAAGGTAGTCACTGGTACATTCCACACGTAGGATGATTTGTCACTGAGTCATCCAATATGAAGGAAGCCCAGTTAATGGTACACCCATTACAGAGCAGGACATGTCACTAGGGCACACATTATAGAGAAAGTCCCATCACTAGTGCACAAATCACTAAGGATGCACAGTCACTGGGACACCCATAATGGAGGAGGGCTAGTCACCAATTTTGATGGACTCTCAGGTATTGGAACCCTCATGACAGACAAGGACTAGTCAATAGGGCACCCTATTTGGAGAATGGCCCGCCACTGGTGTTACAAACATAGAGAAAGCCAAGTTAGTGGTGCACCCCTAATGGAGGAGGTCCAGCAAGGTGCCACCTAACACAGAGGAAAGGTATTGACTATTACACTTGTTATCCAGTCATAGTGACTTCCTTAGAAAAGTAGGGCTTGTCAGTGGGGCACCAATTTTTGAGCAGGCCCAGTAAATGGAACACATATCAGAGTAGAAGACTTTTCAATGGGGCAATCGTTATGAAGAACGACCAGTCACTGGAACACCAATTACAGAAAAGACTCAGTAACTTGGCACTCATGATGGAAGAACACCAGTTACTGGGACAAATATTATGAAGGAGACCCACTCCCTAGGGCAACCATCACAGAAGAGATACTGTTACTGGAACCCACATCACAGAGGAGAGTTAGTCATTGGGTGTACATCACAGAAGAGGTCTAGTCATTGCAACACTACATAAAGGCACCAGTCATTGGAACAAAAATCACAGAGGAGGTTTACTGGAGCACCCAAAATGGAGTAATGTCAGTCACTGTGACATCCTTTAAAAAGAAGGTCCAGTTACTGCACAGTCATCAGAGAGGTTGACTAGTCACTAGGGCATCCATAATGAATGAATGCCAGTCACTGGGACAAAAATCAAAGATGAGGGCTAGTCATTGGGGGTACCCATCTGAGAGGAGTGCCAGTAACTGAGGTACATGTTATGAAGGAAGGAAGTCACTGGGGCATCCACCACAGAAGAAAGCTACAGAAAGGAGAACAAATCACTGGACAATCATAATAGAGGAGAATCAATCACTGGGGTGCCCATTACAAAGGAGAGCCTTTCATTTCAGAATCCATTACAAAAGAGAGCCTTTCACTGAGGCACACATTACAGATGAGAGGCAGTGTCTGAGGAATGCAACACAGATTATGGAGAGTCATAAAGGCTAGCATAACAGAGGAGTTTTACTTACTGGAACACCAATCACAGAAGAGGGATGGTTACTGCAGCACACATCACAGAGGAAGATCATTTCCTGGGACACCAATCAGGGAGATGTGCTTGTGACTAGGACTCCCATATAGAAAAGGACTAGTCACTGGGGTATCTATCACACACGAAGGCCAGTCACAGGGACACCCATCACAAAGGAGGACTAGTCACTAGGGCACACATTATTGAGGAGTTGCAGCAAGTTGTACAACCATCAATGTTGAAGGCTAGTAACAGGAGAAAATATTATGGAGGAGTGCCTTCCATTGTGAAACTAATCAGACAGGAGGTTCAGTAACTGGGGGACACATAATGAAGAATGGACTATTACCTGGGCTTCCATTATGGAAGACAGCACCTCACTGAGAAAACCATAAGAGAGGAGAGTCATTCAATGGAGTATCCTTTACAGAAAAGGATCACTGGCGCACTCATTACAAAGCCAGGCAATGCTGCACTCATTACAAAAGAGAGCCAGTCTTTGAGTTTCCTATAACAGAAGAGAGTGAGTCATTGAGACACCCATCACAGGGCAGGATCAGTCACTGGGACACCTATTATGAGGGGCTCAGTCACAGGGGCTCCAATGACAGAAAAGTCTTTACATGTGAGGCAAAGTCACTTTAGTATCCACCACAGAGGAGGATCAGTCACTGAGTCATTTTTCACAGAGGAGGTCCAGTCACTGAGGCACCTATCACATAAGAGGGCTAGTTCCAAGGTCACTCAATATGGAGGAGGCCCAGTCACTGGGGCAATCAAAAAAAGAGGGGACCAGTCACAGAGGCAGCATTCTAGGCAGGGTCAGTCATTTAGGATTCCATCACAGAAGGGTTCCATTGACTGATGTGTATATTAAAGAGATAAAGCAGTAAGTTGGGCACCCATGACAGAAGGATTCACAATGGGGCACCTCTGAAACATGAGAGTCAGTCACTGAGAGACACATCACAGATAAGGGCCAGTCCCAGAGGCACCCTTTACAATGTGCAGCCAGTCACTGGGCCATCCATAAGTGGGAAGTGTTCATTCACTGGGTCTTCCAACATAGAGGACGGTCATAAACTGAGGCAACCATAACAAAGGAGAAAACATCAGTTTGATACTCATCAAAGGATGATTGCTAGTCACTGAGAAACACATCCAAAAGGAAAACCCATCACTGGGACACCCACTATATAGGAGGCACTTTCAATGGAGCATCTATCACAGTGCAGAGACAGTCACAGGAACTCCTATCACAGAGGATAGCGAGTCACGGGGCACCCATTACAGTAGAAGCCTGGATACTGAAACAAATATGGAGGAGGCCCAGTTAATGGAACAACCATCAGAACTGAGGGTAAAACATTGGGGCTACCATTTTGATGGAAGGCCAGTCACTGAGCACCAATCAGATGTGTCCCAATAAATGGAGCACATATTATGCAGGAGGTCCAATAACTGGGACACCCATAACTCATGATGGCCAGGCACCTATTATGAATGAGTCCTAGAAACTGACACACCGATAACAAAAAAGACTTGTCACTGAATCACCCTTTACAGAAAGTATCCTGTCCTTGGGTCACGAATCAGAGAGGCAGGTCAGTCAATGATGTGCCCATTATGGATGAGGCTCAGGCATTGCAACACCTATCACAGAGGAGGACTATTCACTAAGTCAGCCATCATATATGAAAAAAGACATTTGGGCACCATTCAGAGGGGCGGTCTAATTACCAGGAAATACATTATGGAGGAGGCCCAATTACTGGGACACACATCACAAAAAAGATTCAGGCACTGAGGACCCCATTACAAGGAAGGCTCATCCCCGGGGCACTGATCACAGAAGAGAGTCTTTCACTGGGCATCCAACACAAAGGAGAGCCAGTTCCAAGGGCACACATTACAGAGAAGCACAAGTCACTGGGTCACTCATTTTAGAGAAGGGACAGTCACTAAGGCACACATCACAGATTTGGGCTAGTCACTGAACACCTATTATAGAGGAAGCCCACTTATTGAGAACAGATCACATAGGACCAGTCACTTGGACACTTATGAAGCAGGGTCAATCACTGGGGCACCCATCACAGAATAAACCTAATCATTTGTGCACCCATCACAGAAGAGAAACTGTCATTGGGTTTCCCATCACAGGTGATAGACAGTCATGGGGAACCCATCACAGTAGAAAGCAAATCACTGAGGAATCCATTGCAAAGCAGGACAGCCACTAGGACACTCCTAATATTGGGGGGTCAGTCACTGTAGCATAAATCACAGAGGAGGTTAGTCACTACGGAACCCATCTCAAAGAGTTATTAGTCACTGATGCAATTACTGCAGAGGTGTTACAGTCACTTGGAGCATTGATCTCAGAGGAGTGCTAGTCAATGAGCAATCAATCACTAGGATGGGCTAGTCACTGGTTCACCATCACTGGGACCCCATCACTGAAGAGGGCGAGTCACTAGGACAGACATCACAAATGTTGTCTTGTGACAGGAGCACCGATCATGTAAGAGACCCTGTTACTAGCCCACAAAAAAGGTCTAGTAACTAATGCATCCATTATAAATGATGGTAAGTCAATGGGAAACCAATCATTGAAGAATTAAAGCCATTGGAGCACCAAAAATGAAGGAGAACTATTTATTGAGACACCTGTTAAGCAGGAGACTCAGTCACAGTGCTACTCATCAATAAGCAGTATTAGACATTGGAGTATTTTTCACAGAGGAGGACCAGTTTTGAGGACACACATCAATGAAGAAGACCAGTCACTGAGGCACCCATTTTAATGGAGGCCTTGTCACTAGGACTTTTATCACAGAGGGGAATCACTCCCTGAACACCTGTCACTGAGAAGAGTCAGTCACTTTTGCACCTATAACAAGGAGGACTAGTCACTGGGACAGCAATTAAGAAGAAGCCTCAGTTACTAAAACACTCATCACAGAGGATGGCTAACACACAGGCCCCTAATTTAGAGGATGGCCAGTCACTGGGGCACCAATAACATAGGAGTTCCAGTCAATTGAGCAAATATTAAAGAGGAGGCTGAGTCACTGGGAAACTCATCATGAAGGAGGCCCAGAAACTGGCCACTCATCACAAGGCGGTCGAGGCAAAGGGATATCTATTGTGGAGGAGGTACAGTTATTAGAACACCCATCAAAGAAGAGAGCTATTCACTGCAGCCATTATAGAGAATGGTCAGTAATTGAAGCATAAATCACAAAAGCCTAATCACTGGTGCACCCATCACAGAGAAGTGTTAGTCACTGGGGCACCCATCATATATTAAGGCCAGTCACTGATGCACAATGGTGTCCTATTCACTAAGGACACCCATGACAAAGGAGGGAAAGTCAATGGAGCATCCTTCATGTAGGAGGTTCATTATGTGGTACACCTACCACAGAGGATGGTGAGACACAGGGATACACATTATAAAAAGGAATCATTCACTGTGCACCAATCACAGAGGAAACCAAGTCATTTCGAACACCCATAACTCAAATGGGTCCTTCTCTGGTGCAAAAATATGGAGGAAGTGCACTCACTGGTGCAACAAATAACATAGGCGGTAAATCATTGTGGCGTTTATGACAGAGAAAAGCGAGTCAATGGGACACCCATTTTTCAGGTGGGCCCATCACTTGTCATCTATCACAGAGGTGAGTTAATTATGGTTCACCAGTTATGGATTAGGTTTTGACACTTGGACAAATATCACAGATGAGTGTCATTGAGACACCAATCACACAGGACAGCAAGTCTCTAGGGCAGCCATTACTGTACATGATCATTCACTGTGGAGCCTGTCACAGAGAAATGCCAGTCACAAAGGCACACATCACAGAGAAGCACTAGTTACTGGGACACCCATCACAGAAGAGAGTTTTTTACTGTGACACACATCATAGAGGAAGGCCAGGTACTGGGGCACAAATTATAGATAACAACCGGTGACTGGGACTCCCAATACAGAGGAGGCCCAGTAACTGGGCAAACATTATACATGTAGGCCAATTATTGAGTAGACCCAGAAAATGGGACTCCTATCACAGAGAAGGGCAAGTCACTGAGTCACCAATCACAGAGGAGGCCACGTACCTGGCACATCCATAATGAAGGAAGACCAGTCAATGGGGTACTCTTAGGGAGTAGACCCAGATAATGGGGCAAGAATTATAGAGGAATGCCCAACCCTGTACATCAATTGTACAAGACAGATAGTGACTGAGGCAACAATCATAGAGAAGCACTAGTTACTGATAAACCAATTATGGAGGAGAATCAGTTACAGTAACCCCCATCATAGAAGTGGAATAGTCACTGAGGCAACAAATTTGAGGAGCATCAGTCACTAGGACAGCAATCACAGAGGAGACCCAGTCAATGGAACAATCATTATGGAGGAGGCCAAGTCACTAAGACTCCCATTACATAGCAGTGCCAGTAGCTGTGGTACTCATTATGTAGGTAGACCAGAAACTTGGACACCCATCACAGAGGTGGGCTAGTCAATGGGATACCCCTCATACATGAAGGCTAGTCACTGAGGCTCCGATTGTAGGGAAAGAGCAATTACTGGAGCACATAATATGAGGAATTCGATTACTGAGGTGTTGATCACAGAGGATGGCCAGTAACTTTGGTGGCCATCAGATTATGCAAATTCAGTGTGGTACCTAATACTGACATGGACTAGTCACTCTGGTCACCCATCAAAGAAGAGGGATTGTCAATGGAGAACACATTATAGAGGAGACCCAGTCACTAGAGCATGTATCAGAAAAGAAAGCCAAACACTGGGACACTATTTACAGAGAAGAGCCAGTCCCTGGGGCAAACATAACAGAAGAGAACTAGACACTAGGACAGCAATTATTCAGGAGGTCAACTTACCAGAACACCTGCTACAGGGGGAGGGCAAGTCACTGCAGCACCAACCACAGAGAAAGCTATCAATGGAGCACGCATTATGGAGGAGGGCCAGTCAATGAAACACCCATCACAGAACAGAACCAGTCACTTAGGTTTTCATTAAAGATGAGGCACAGATACTGGGGCACACATCAGAGAAGAGGACTACTCACTACAGCACCCAACACAGAAAGTAGTCTTTCATTGAGGCAACAATTATAGGGAAGTCTACTTGGACAAACATTGTGGAAGAAATCCAGTCACTGGGACACCCATCAGAAAGGGGGACCAGATACTGAGTCATCCTGTACAGGGAGAGTCAATCACTTGGAAATTCATTATGTTTTAGGGCTAGTCACTGGGGCACCCATCACAGAGGAAGTTCAACCACTACAGAACACATTACAGAGAAGGGCCTGTCACAAGCGGATTATGGAGGAAATCCAGTAAATCAGACACAAACCACATAGAAGAGCAAATCACTGGGATAATAATAAGGAAGGAATCAATCATAGAAGCGGCCTAGTCACAGGGGCACTCATAATGGAAGAGGGCCAGTCACTGTAGTACCCATTGTGAAAGAGACTTAGTCACTGGGACAACCATCACAGAGGATAACTAGTCACATGACAATCATTATAGATGTGGCTCAAGCAACTGAAACATCTGTCTCAGAAGAAAGCCAATCCTAGGACACCACCACAGAAGAAAGCCCATCACTTGTGTACCCATAAGAGAGGAAGGCTAGTCCTTGAGATACCAATTATGGAAGAGGATGAGTTACTGAAAAACCCATCACAGAAGAGGACCAGTTACTGGAGCACCCAATTTGGGGCAGTGTCATTCACTGTGGCACCAATCCTACAGAAGGCTTAGTCAATAGCATACCTATTATGGAGAAGTCCAAGCCAG
This sequence comes from Tarsius wallacei, assembly GCA_963574415.1. Taxonomy (NCBI): domain Eukaryota; kingdom Metazoa; phylum Chordata; class Mammalia; order Primates; family Tarsiidae; genus Tarsius; species Tarsius wallacei. Next base: position 25,639 of record CAUYQG010267590.1, read on the forward strand.
CAGGACACCAAGCACAGAGGAGGCCCAATCACCGGGGCACCCACTAGGGAGCAGACTCGGTTTCTGTGACACCCATCACAGAGGACAGCTAGTAACCAGGATACTCCAACATATTTGAAGGCCAGTCACTGAGACACTGATCACAGGGAAGGACCAATCACAAGGGCACACATTAAGGATGAGGTCCAGTCACTTGTGCACCCATTACAATGGAAGACTAGTCAATGGGACACCAATTATTGGGGAGGTACAATAAGTGGGACACCCATCAGAGAGGGGGGTGTCTGACTGGTTCTACTATTATAGAGGAGGAATGTAACTGGTCACCAATCATTGGGGCACCCATTGTGGCAGAGTCCCATTAATTTGGACACCCATCATATGGAGTGTTAGTTATTGAGGCAATCATTATGGAGAAGAACAAATCATAGGACATTAATCACAGGGGAGGCAGAGTCATGAGGGCAGCCATATTGACCAATCACTGGAACATCAATATAGAGAAGCCCAGTCACTGGGGTAACCATCATAAAGGAATACCAGACACTGGGGTATCCATCACAGAGCAGGGCAAGTCACTGTGGCACCCATCACATAGGGGGGCAATTCAAAATGACACATATTGCAGATGAGGGCTACTCACTGGGACACCCATCATAGATGAGAGCTTGTCACTGTGGACCCCATCACAACGGAGGGTCAGTCTCTGGGGCACATTCACTGAGACTTGCCTTACAAAGGTAGGCCAGACATTTGGGCATCCATCACCTATAGGGCCAGTCAAGTGGACTCCCTTCCAAAAGGTTCTAGTCACTGTAGTACCAATTATTGAGGAGGCCTAACAAGTGAGACTCCCATTACAGAGGAGGGTAGCTCACTGGTGCAACTTTTATGGAGGACCATCAGTCACTGGAGTATCAAATCACAAAGGAAGCTCAGTCGCTTGGACACCCATAATGGAGAAACTTCAGTCACTGGGGCACCCCTAATGGAGGAAAACATAATGGAGGAAGACCCATCAAAGAAAGGGAACTACAGGCAATTATCTTTGATGAACATAGATACTAAAATTCTCAAGATTCTAGCAAATCGGATTCAACAACACATCTCAAAAATCATCCATCACAACCAAGTAGGCTTCATGCCTGGGATGCAAGGCTGGTTCAACATTTTTATCACCATAAACTTAATTAAATACATCAAAAGATGTAAAAACAAAAACCACATGATTATATCATTAGATGCAGAGAAAGCTTGTAATAAAATCCAGCACCTCCTCTTGATAAAAACTTTTCAACTACTAGGCATATGTCACCCCTTCTGTTCAACATTGTTTTGGAAGTTCTAGTTAGAGAAATCAGAGAGGAGAAGACAATCAGGGGGTATCCAAATAGGAAAAGAGGAAGTCAAGCCATTTCTCTTGGCAGATGACATGATTGTATACCTTGAAAACTCAAGAGAATCTGCCAAAAACTGCCTTGCACTGATAAAGGACTTCAGCAAATTATCAGGTATAAAATAAAAGTACAAAAGACAGTCACATTTCTACACACCAATAATAAACAAACAGAACCCCAAATAAAATGCAGAATTCCATTTATTACAACCCACAAAAAAAGTGAAATACCTGGGCATGTTTCCAATCAGAGATGTAAAAATCCTCTACAATGAAAACTACAAAATACTGTTCAAAGAAGTCAACGATGACACAAACAAGGGGAAAAATATTCCATGATCGTGGATTGGAAGAATCAACATTATTAAGATGTCAATTTTACCTAAGGCAATCTGCAGATCCAACGCAATACACATCAAATTACCAGCAACATTCTTCTCAGACCTACAAACAACATACAGGAATTCATATGGAAGCATAAATGACCAAGAATATCCAAAATACTCCTCAGGAAAAGAAAAACAGAAAGGAGTTATCACACTCCCAGATTTTAAACTACATTATAAAGTTACAATAATCAAAACAGTCTGGTATTGGTACAAGAACAGGCATATAGGCCAATGGAATAGAATTAAGAGTCCAGAAGCAACACATCCATTTTTCAACCAAAGCATCTTCATTAAAGCCTCCACCACCCACTGCTGGAGAGAGGAGAAACTATTTAGCAAATGGTGCTGGGAAAACTGACCAAGTGAAGAAGATTGAAACAGAACCCCTACCAATCCCCATACACAAAAATTAGCTCTAAATGGATCACAGACCTAAATGTAAAACCTCTAACTGTAAGAACCTTAGAAAATGCAGAAGATACTCTCATGGAGGTTGAAACTGGCAACCAATTCCTGATCAAACCATGAAGTGTCTAGGCCATAGAGATAAGATAGACAAATACGACCTCATTAAACTGAAAAACTATGGCAAAGTCCAAGAAAACATCAAGACAGTAGGGAGACAGCCCACTCACTGGGAAAAATATTTGTCAACTGCATGTCTGACAAAGGTCTGACATCAAGAATCTACAAGAAACTCAAATGTGCTGAAAGTGAAAAAAAGTCCCATTCAAAGTGGACTAAAGATATAAATAGAGACTTCTCAAAAGAAAACATATGAGCAAACAAGAGATGTATGAAAAAAATGTTCAAAAAAAGACAAAACAGCAGCCAACAGATGCACGAAAAAATGTTCAGCCTCACTAGTCATCAATAAGATGCATGAAGAGGATGTGGTGAAAAGGGAGAACTTCTACACTGTTTTTTGGGAGTTTAAACTAGTACAGTTTCTGTGGAAATCATTGTGGCGAGTCCCAAAAGTTCAAAAAAATTGACCTTTCATATGACCCCACAATACCCCTACTGGGCATATACCTGGAAGAACTCAGATCACTCTATAAAAAAGATCCCTGCATATATGTGTATCGCAGCATTGTTCACAATAGCAAGAACATGGAACAAACCATGGTGCCCAACAAAATAGGACTGGATTTTTATAATGGCATACATACACAATGGAATACTACACAGCTATAAGAAAGAACAAAATCATAAACACCGCAGCAACCTGGATGGATTTAGAATTTATAATACTGAGTGATCTGTCACAGAAACAAAGATCTGAGTATCGTATGTTTTCACTTTTAAGGGACCTTGAACAACTGCTGTATTACTATAAGAAAAGGATTGAAAGTGGTGAGAAACTGTGGGAAGGTGGTTGGGGATGTGGGATCGACAGTAGTTTATATCTGCCTGGGGTAGGGGGGCACACCTCATAAATAAGGGTACCTCCACAGGGAATATTTTTATACCTAGCCCTGAATTGTACCCCATAATTTTAAATAAAAATTACAAGAGAAAAAAATGAACATATTACAAATGGAGGCTACTCACTGGGACACCCATCATAGAAGAGAGCTTGTCACTGTGGAGCCCATCACAATGGATGGTAGGTCTGTGGGGGCATATATAATGGAGAAGGGCATCACACTGAGACTTCTTTTACAGAAGAAGACCAGTCACGGGCACACATCACACATAGGAACAGTCACGTTGATTCCATTCAAAAAAAGTTCTAGTTACTGGGGCATCCATTATTGAGGAGGCCTAGCAAGTGGGACACCCATCACAGATAAGGTAGTTCACTAGTGCAAGCTTTGTGGAGGATCACCAATTACAGGAATACCAATCACAGAGGAGGCTCAGTTGCTTAGGCACCCATAATAGAGAAACATCAGTCACTGGGGCACCTCTAATGGAGGAAGCACAGTTACTGGGACAATGATCATAAAGCAGTCTGCCACTGGGACACCATCACAGTGGGAGGAAGTCAGTTTGTCATCCATCACAGAGAAGGACTAGTCACTTGGGTAACCATTATGGAGGAACCCCAGTCACCAGGTACCAATTACAGAAGTGGTTCAGTCACTTGTGCACACATTATGAATGAGGCCCAGTCACTCCTCCATCACAGAGGAGCCATAGTCAGCGGGACACTAATCACAAAGGAAAACCAGTCTCTGGTGTACCCATTCAGAGGAGCACTAATCACTACATCATCCATTATGGATGATGGTCAGTCCCTAGGTCACCTATCAGAGAGGAGGGCCAGTCATTGGGGCACCCATCAAAGAATAATGGTGGTCACTAAGGCATCTATCAAAGAAGAAGACTATTCACTGATGCACCCATCAGAGAAGAAAGCCAGTCACTGGGGCACCTACAAAAGAACAGGTCCATTCACTTTGACATCCCTCTAAAAGGAGAACCTCTCACAGGGACACATATCACAGAGGAGATCCTGTCATGGAGGCACCCATTAGGAGGGGCTCAGTCTTTGGGGACCTGATAACAGAGAAGGACCAGCAACTGGGATAGCAATCACAGAAGACGTATAATCACAGGGGGACCTACCAATAAGGAGAACCCGTCACTTAAGGACCCTTCATGGAGGTGGGTTAGTAATTGCAGCTTAGGTCACAGAGGAGGGCCAGTCATTGAGGCAGCCATCCCAGAGGGGCTAGTCACATGGGCACCCATCACAGAGGAGAGCCAGTCACTGAAACACCAATTCCAGAGGAGGTCTATTTACTGAGGCACACATCCCAGAAGAGAGTCTGACAAAATGCATCTATTAAAAGGAGAGTCAATCACTTGAGCAATAATCTCAGATGAAGATTGCCCACTGAAACACCCATACAGAGGAGACCTGGTAACTGGGACACCCATCCAACAGGAAGGCAAGTCTAGGACACCCATCACAGATGAAATCTAGTCACTGAGCACCCATAACAGAGGTCAGGTAATCATTCATGCACCCAGGATAGATTAGGATTAGTCTCTGGGACACCCATCTAGGAGGAGGGCTAGACACTAATGCAACCATCACAGAGGACAGCCTGTAAATGTGGTGCTCATTATGGAAGAGGGACAATCACTGAGACTGTCAACACCAATGAGAACCAGTCACTATGGTACCCAACACAGAGAAGGGTGAGGTACATGAGCATCCGTGTTAGAGGAGGACCAGTCACAAGGAAACTCTTCACAGAGATGAGGTACTTATTTTGGAAGGCCCAGTCACTTCTGTCATCTACTATGACAGAGTATGATCAGTCACTAGGGCACCCATGATTTAGGAGGACTATTCACTGGAGCACTCATCACAGAAGAAGGTTAATCAGAGGAGTACATTTCTCAGAAGAGACCCAGTCACTGGGGCACTAATCACAGAGGACAACAAGTCAGTGACGCACTGATCTCAAAAAAATGACCAGCCAAATAGGCACCAAACTATAGGAGGGATAGTCACTGATGCACCCATGGCAGAAGAAAAAAAGTATAACAAATAACAGAGACCCATTATCTGGGGTCCCCATAACAGGGGAAATCAAGTCACTGTAGCATCCATTACAGAGGATCACCAGTCAATAGGAGAATTATCAAAGAAGAAAACAGTAACAGGGGCACTCAACATAGAGGAAGCTCAGCCACTGGGGCATCCATCACAGAGAATTGTCAGTCAAAGGGGCACCCATTACAGAGGTAGTCCAGTCACAAGGGCATGTAGCAGGGCTCTCAGAGAAGAGCTTTCACAGAGGAGGGCAAAATACTAGGTCAACCACATAGAGGAAATCTTATCACTGTGACACATAAAAGGGCAGGGCCATTTAGTAGGACATCCATTAAGGAGAAGGGCAAGTCACTCAGAAAACCGCCACAGAGGATGGCCAGTCACTCTGACACCTACCACTTAGTAGGGTCAGACACTGGAACAACAATAACAAGAAGGGAATGTCACTGGAAAATACATTATAGAAGAAGAGGAGTTACTGTGAAACCTACATGAGGAAGGGCTAGTCACTAGGAAACCATTTGGGATTAGGGCCAGTCAATGAGGTGTAAATCATTGAGGAGGCATAGTCACAGCAACACCCATAATGGAGGATGTCTAGTCACTGATGCACTCATTATTTGGAAATCCAGTCAGTAGGGCAGGGATCACAGGTAAAACTAATCACTGGGGCACCCATCACAAGGGAGTTTTAGTCACTGGGGAATTTTTCACAAAGGCGGGCCAGTCACTGGTGTACCCCACCTCAGTTGAGGGAAAATCACTGGGGCAAGTATAGAGGAGGCTCAGTGACTGGGGCATCCATTTCAAAGAAGAGCCAGTCACTGGTACACGCATCATAGATGAGTGCCAGTAACTGGGGCCCAAATTTGGTGGAGAGTTAATCACTTGGGAACCAATTACAGGAAAGGTCTAATCAATGGATCACCTATTATGAGTGGACAAGCATCACTGGTGCATCCACATAGATGAGACCTAGGAAATGGGACACTATTAAAGGAGGAGAACTAGTCTCTGGGTCACCCACTTTAGAGTAGTCCCTGTTACAAAGAAACCCATCAATGAAGAGGGCTTGTTGATTTTCAACACATCACAGAGGATGGTAATTGTAGGACCCATCACAGAGGAAGGCTAGTCATTGGGACACCCGTCATATGTGATGTCCAATTACTGGGACACAACACAGGGGATGCCATTCACTGCGACATATATTATGGATGAAGCACACTCACTTATACACCCATCACAAAGGAGCCTGCTCACTAGGGCAGTCATATTGGAGGAGGCCCAGTAAGTGAGACACCAATCACAGAGGAAGGCTAGTCACTAGGGACACCATTATGGAGTAGAGCCAGTCATGGTGCACAAGTGAGAGAGGAGATCCATCCATGGGGACACCCTTAATGTAGAAGAGCCAGTAACTGGGGAACTGATCACAGAGGAAGGCACCCATAGCAAAGGAGATTCAGTTACTAATTCACTAAGCAAAGAGGAGACGCAGTTACTGGGGCAAGATAACAGAGGACAGCGATTCACTAGGGCACCCATAATGGAGGAAGAAACCCATTATGACAGACTCACAGAAGAGGGCTAGTCATTGGAACATCTATTACATAGGCAATCCAGTTACTTGGGGACCTATTATAGAGGAGGGCTAGTCACTGGCACTGCTATCACAGAGGACGGCAAGTCACTGGAACACCAAACATACGGGAGGACCTCTCACTGGGGTACATATTATGGATGTTGCTCAGTCACTGGAACACCTATCACAAAGGAAACCCTGTCAATCTTCATAAAGGAGGCCCAGAAAGTAGGACTCCCTTTACAGAAGATGGCTAGTCAATGACAGAACCAGTCATTGGGCAACAATCACAGAGGAGGAACAGGAACTGGGACACACATATGTATGAAGACCAGTCATAGGTTCCCAAAATGGAGGAGGCCTGGTCAAGGGAGAACCCTTAACAGAGAAAGGTCAGTCACCAGTCAACCCATTAGAGAGGAAGCTGAATCTCTGGGGCACTCATTTTGGAGAATGACTGGTCACTGGTCATTCAGCACATAATTGGGCTACTGACTGGGACACCAGTTTTGGAGGACAGCTAATCAATGGGACAACTATCACAAACAAATGCCATTCACTGTGACACCTATCACACAGAAGTTCCAGTAACTAGAACACCCATCACAGAGATAAGGTTGTCACTGGGATACCAATCACAAAGCCAGACCAATCACATAGGAGACTGTTCACAAAAGAACATATCATAGAGTAGAAATAGTCACTTTAGCACCCATCAGAGAAGAGGGTTAAACACTGTAGCACCAATTACTGAGGAAGGATAGTAACAGGGGCACCAATCAATGAGAAGTTCTAGTCACTGAACTCCCAATACACAGGAAGGTCAGTAACTGTGCACCCATCACACATATGGCCAATCACTGGGTCACCTATCACAAATGAGGGCTAGTCACTCGTGCACTCATTGTAGAGGAGGCCCAGTAAGTGAAACATCCATTAAAGAAAAGAATTACTGTGGAAAGCCTAATGGAGGAGCAATAGATATTTTGGCACCAATAATAGAGACGGCCCAGTCACTGGGGCACCCATAGTGTAGGAGGGCCAATCACTGATGTACCAATTATGGAAAAGGCTTAGTCACTGGGGCAACCATAACAGAGGAGAGTCAGTCACTGGAACGCCCATCACAGTGGAGACCCAGACACTGTGACACCCATCACAGAGGAGGACGAGGCACAGGGTACCCCTTATGAGGATTCATCAGTCACTGGGCACTAAGAACAGAGGAAGGCCAGTCACTGAGGCATCCTTCCAAGAAGAGGGCCAGTCCTGGAGTACATAATGTAGGAGAAGGCCAATTATTGAGTCATACATAACAGAGGAGGACTAGTCATTTAGGCACCCATTAGGAAGGGTTCAGTCAATGGGGCTTCCATCCCAGAGGAGAGTCAGTAAATTTGACAGCCATCACAGGGAAGACAAAGTATAGTACCCATAACTAACAAGCGTTAGTCACTGAGGGATGTCTCTTATTGGAGCACACATAATAGAGAAGGTATAGTCAATGGGGAATCTATCACAGAGGAGAGTCAGTCACTGGAACATTTATCACAGTAGAGAGACAGTCACTGGTGCACTCATAACAGAAGGTTTAGTCAATAAACACCTATAATGCAGAAGGCCAGTTACTGGAATACACATAACAGAGGAAGGCTAGTCACTGTGGTACACATAATGGAGGAGAGCCGGTCAATGGGGCACCCATTAAGGAAGTGGTCCTGTCACTGGGGCACCAAAACAAAGGAGGGCCTGCCAATGGAACACCAATCACAGAGAAGGAACTGTCACTGGGATATTGATCACAGTCGTCGGCCAATCAATGGTGCACCAAATATGGAAGAAAGTCAGTCAGTACAGATGAGGGCTAGTCACTATGGCAGGCAATATTGATGAGGGCTCATCAAGTTGGCACCCAGCACAGAGTATGCAGTCACTAAGGCACATATCACAAAGATGTCCAGTAACACAGGCACACATCACAGAGGAAAAGAAGTCACTGGGGTGCCAATAAATGAGGTGAAACAATCACTGTGGCTCCCATCACAGAAGAGGGCCATTCACTGAGGCATACATTATAAAGGAGAAACAATCCCTGGCAGTATTCACAGAGGAAACTAGTTACTGGGACACGAATCACAGAAGATTAGTCACTGGTCATTTTTCACAATATAGGTCCAGTCACTGTGGTATTTTTTACAGAGCAGAGCCAGTCACAAGGGGCAGCAGCCCCATTCACTGGGGTATTTATCACAGAAGAGTGCCAGTTTCTGGGACACCCATCACAGAGTAGAAACTGTCATCAGGGCACCCATCACAAAGAAGGCCAGTCATTGAGGCCCCAAGTATAGAGGGGGGCCAGTTGCTGGAAAACCTACCACAGAGAAGGACCAGTAACTGGGCACCAAATTTGGAGAAAGTCCAGTCACTGAGGAACAAATGACAGAGGACGTCCTGACAATTTTCTACAATATTATGTAGAAAACATGTTCACTGGGACATATTACACAAAGAAAAACAAGTCACTGTGGCATTCATTATGAAGGAGTTCAGAAATGGGCAAACATTAAAGAAGAGAGGTTGTCACACATCACTGAAGAGAGCTAGTCACCCAACAAGAGGTGGACTACTCACTCGGGAACCAGTTTTGGAGGAGATCTAATCACAGGGACAACTATCCCAGATGAATGCAAGTCATGGCAGCACCTATGACAGAGGAGTTCCACTAACTAGGACACTGATCACAGAGGACAGGCAGTCACTTTGACAATCATCACAAAGCAAGACCTATCACTATCACCAATCACTTAGGAGGACTGGTCACAAAACCACACAGAGTTGGGCTAGCCACTGGAGCTCCCATCACAGAAGAGGGCTTCACACTGTAGTACCAATGACAGGAAATATAGTCACCAGTCATGGAAAAAGACCAGTCATGGAGAAAGACCAGTTACTGGAAGGTGAAAAACTGACACCCATCACACACAAGATATATTGGACACATTAAAAAGCACACCTAGTTATTAAGACACCAATGACAGAAAAGAACTAGTCACTGTGGCACCTATACCAGCTGATGGTCTGTCATTGGAAAACCAATCACAGAGGAGGACCAGCACTGTGGCACCCATTACGGAGAAAGTCCAGTCAGTGTGAAACTGATTACAGAGGAGTTTTGTAACTGTAGCGCCCATTATATATGAAGACTAGTCAATGAGACATCAATCCCTGGTGATACCCTGTCACTGGAGAATATATTATGTATCAAGTGCAGTCATTTTGAAATCCATCACAACTAAGGGCAGTCTATGGGTCAACCATTATGTAGAAGGCCCAAAGAATGAACCATCTATCACAGAGGAGGGATAATAACTGGGACAACCATAATGGCAGAGTTCCAGTCATTCTGCACCAGTCACAAAGAAGGCACATTCACTGAGGTATCCATAATGGAGGGGGCTAAATCATATGCATATGTATTTCAAAGGAAAGCCAGTCACTTGGGCCCCCATCACAGAGTAGGGCCAGGAACTATGACATCAATTATGGAGGAAAACTAGCAAGTTGGACATCCAACAAAGAGCAGGGATAGTCCCTGTGGTAAGTATTGTAGGTATTGTAAGTCACTGGAGCACCCATCAAAGAGGATGCCTGGTCACTGGGACACCCATAATGGAGAAGGGCCAAAAAGTAGTCACCAATTATCATGGAGGCCCATTTACTGGGATACCTGTCACAAAGGTTGCCTAGTCACTAGGGCACCCATTATGGAAGAGGACCAATCATTGGGTCACCTATTAGCAAGGATGCCCAGTCACTGGGGCACCCATAATTGTTGGGGCTAGTCATGGGACAGCCATTATGTAGGTCGCGGTGGCCCAACAACTAGGATATTGATGCCAGATAAATCTACTAATTGTGGCACACATCACAGAAGAGGATCCATCACTGGAATATTTTCACAGAGATTGGCCAGGGACTGGGCACACATAAAAGAGGAGTGTCAGTCACTGGGGTATTTTTGACAAAGGAGGGCCAGTCACTGGGGCACTCATTATAAAGAAGGCTTATGCACTGAAGCATCCAGCACAGAGGAGAATCAGTCTCAGAGATATCTTCTGATTGAACCAGTCTCAGGGCCATATATCATAGAAAAGTGCTAGTCACTGGGCCACTAATTATCAAAGTGGTCCAATTATTGGATCACCCATCGCAGAGAGACCAGTCACTGGGGCAACTATTACAGAGGGGTCTAAGTCATTTGGGTCATAAATCAAAGAGAGGAGCCAGTCACTGGAACTTCCATCACAGAGGAGAGCAATCATGGGGTCACCCATCATAGAAAAGGCCAGTCATTGGGACATCCATAATAGTGAAGGGTCAAATCACTGGGGCACCTATCACAGTAGAGATACAGTCACTGAAGTCTCTATCATAAAGAAGGCCCAGTCACTGGGGCACTCATTTCAGAGGAGATCCAGTCACTGCGGCACCAAGGAGGGTTTGTCACTAAGGCATCCATGATGGATGAGGACTAAACACTTGGGTATACATAACAGAGGACACCCAATCACTGAGGTTCCTATCACAGAAGAGGTCCAGTCATAAAGACATCCTGGTCACTGCAACAAGGAAGAACAATCACTGTGACATAGTACACAAATGAAGGCCAGAAAATGAGATAAATGTCAGAGAGGCCAGTCACTGATGTACCCATCACAGATGAGGGGCATTCACTGGATCACCAGCAACAGAGGAGAGTCAGTCACTGAAGCAGTGATCACATAGGATGAATCATCCCTGAGGCACCCAGCACAGTAGACGGTTAGGCATCTCAAAAGAAAGCCAGTCACCAGGACACCTATCAGAGAGGAGTGTCAGTTACTCCCATAAGAGAGGAGAGTAATCAGTGGCACCCATCTCAGAAGAGGACCAGTCACTTAGGCACCCAATACAGAGGAGACTCAGACTCTGGGCCAACCATCACAGAGGACATCCAGTCACTGGGACACTTATTAAATAGAAAGGCTATTCATTGGTGGCACCCATTACAGATTATATTCAGTCTATGGAGGAATATATTATAGAAGAGTGTCAGTCACTGGGACACTCATAAAGTGTGTCTCTGGACACATTTCACAGAAGGGATCCAGTCCCTGAGGCACCTATCACAGAATACTAGTCACAGGGGCATCCATCACAAAGGAGATCTATGCATTGAAACACACCACAAATGACACCCAGCCAGTGAGGCAACTATCACAGAGGAGAGAAAATCACTGAGGCACCCATAACAGAGGTGGCCCAGTTACTTAACACCAATTAGAAAGAAGGTCAGTCACTGAGTCATTGATTACAGAGGATGGTTAATCACTGGGACACTCATGTCAGATGAAGCCCAGTCACTGGACTACACACCACAGAAGAGGTGTAGTCACTTAGGCAAGGATTACAGAGACAGAACAGTCACTGGGGTAGGCTTCAGTAAAGATGGGTAGTCACTGAGGCACACATTGCAGAGGAGAATCTGGATCTGAGGAATTCATTAGAAATAATGGTTAGTCGATTGGGAGCTTAAGATGGTGGCCAACAGGTCGGGCTGTAAAAATTTCCATGGAGGCAAGTGACAATAAACACTGTGTGAGTGGGCTGGTGCAAGTGTGACAGGCTGTCTGGGGGATATTCGACTGCATACATCCATGTTTCCCCTATGAGGGCGACCTAAAGTCCCCACCTCACTGAAATTAGAGGACAGCTTGCAGGATCATGTACAGACACATTTATTGCCTACAGGAACATGCCTAAGAAAAGCCTGCTGAACCCAGCTGATTCCCAGAACCTGGCAGTGGACACACACCATAACCTGTCATACCAGACCCGCTGGAACACAGGATCTGATTATTGGAGAAAAAGCATTGAGGAATCTGGAAAGGAATACACGCCTGGTGAGGAGTCGCCAACCACAGCCATTTCCCAGACAGATTTGCATTGCTCAGCCCAGCTTCCCCCCACAGCCTCCAACTTGTTGTCTATGCGACATGGAAAAACTATTGCTCCAGGGGCTCCATCATCATTGAAGTAGGAGAGAGACTGCTCTTGGCTTAGCCTAACCACATCAGCACCTGGGAGGGAGCTGGAAGGGGCTGCGGACGAAGTCCAGAGATCTGATCTCTGTGAACGACAGAACTACTTAGGGCTGGATCGTCATCCAGAGGAAATGTCATGAGAGCACAAAATTCAGAGGGACCTGACAAGTGCTGAGTTCCAGGTACCCCACCTCCTAACCTGATCCAGCCATGGGGCAAAGGGTGAGGTCAGAAAAGGATGAGGAAGAACTCCAAAGAGATCAATGATGAGTCCATGTCTGACCCAAACCCCCTCCTCCCCAGCAATTCTCTGAACATTAGACGAACAGAGCTGGGTCACGACTGGGAGGGACAAACCCAGATGGAACCTGGACATCAGTTGCAATAAGAGAACCCCATTCCAGAATAAGAGTGGCTGGGGCAATCTTGTGAGAGTACATACTTGGGGAAAAGACTATCCTGTACATCCCCACCATAGATATCCCTGACTATAAGAGTGGGAAGGAAGGACTTCAGCTTCACCCACCTCCACTACCCCCCCTTCTTACCTGTTTTATTTTCTGAGGAGAAAGTAAAAGAGATGGATCTACAGGAGATATATTATTAAGGAAAAATTACAGAGCCTGACACAAGAGGACAGGTTTTTTATTGTTGTTCTGTTTTGTTTTTTAAAAATTCAATTATTTTTTAATTTTAAAAATTTTCTGATAGTTCATCTATTTTTAAAATATTTTTCCTTTGTGCATGAATGTGTATGTGAGACTTTGATCTGCATCCTCCCAATTATTTTCTTTTTGTTGTTGTTGTTGCTTTCTTCTTTTATTTTTCATTCTCTGTTATGTATAAATATGAATGATTAAGTGTTCATCTTTCGATTTTGTTGTTGGTTTTAGCTCTTTTTTTCTTCTGGGGTTTTATATACTTTTTTATGTATAAGGAGTGTGTAAATAGGAGTGAGGGTTACACCTGAATCCCCTCCCCTTTTGAGTGTGTATTCTTATTCTCCTCCTTTCGGTCTTTTTGTCTCTCTTCTCTATTCACTATATACTAGGCATGTGTGTGTGTTTATTTTTCTTGAGGTTTTTGAGTAGTTTGTTTTATTTTGCTTTGCTATTATTTCAGAAGGTTTTGTAGTGTGTGTTGGTTTCTGCTTTGTATCATCATGTAGAGTGGTTGTGGGAAGTGGATAAGAAACCATGGCCCAATTATTTGCTGCATCCAAGAGACTCATCTCACTACAAAAGATGCAACAGACTCAAGGATAAATGATGGAAAACGAGTTTAGAGGCAAATGGATTACAAAAGAAGGTAGGAGTTGCAGTCTTAATATCAGACAAAACAACTTTTAAGATATCAAAAATTTAAAAAGATGCAAAAGGACACTACATAAAGATAAAAAGTTCAATCTATCAACAAGAAATATCTTCCTAATAATATGTGCACCCAACACAGGAGCACCAGCGTTTATAAAGAAACTACTAAATAAATGTTAAAAAGATATTGATTCTAACACTATTATAGCAGGGGACTTGAATACCCCACTGACAGCCCTAGATAGATCATCAAGGCAAAAAATCAATAAGGGGATCCAGAACATAAACTTGACACAGGAACAAATGAACTTACTAGATACCTACAAATTATTCCACCAAGCAACCATCTAATATACTATCTACTCATCACCACATGAAACACACTCCAAGATCGATCACATCCTTTGTCATAAATCAACTATAAACAAATTATATAAGGTTGAAATTTTGTCATGCACATTCTCGGAAAACAGTGGAATAAGAATAAATATCAAGCCGGGCTCGGTGGCTCAGCCTGTAATCCCGCGCCTTTGGGAGGCTGAGGTGAGTGGATTGCCTGAGCCCGCGGGTTTGAGACCCGCCTGGGCAAGCAAGACCTCATCTCTACA
>CAUYQG010267592.1:0-10927 GCA_963574415.1 Tarsius wallacei
TTGTGTCAACAAGTGATTACACATCTACAGAAGAGGTAAGTAAAACAGCTATGTATTGTGTGAATGCCAAAATAAAGTAAGATTCTTGATGAGAGGTCAGATTTAAACGGCAATATATCTGCCCTATAGATTTCAGGCAGGAAAAAGTGATCGGAAGTTATGGATAGGCTTGCCTTGACTATGACCGAGTTTAGGAAGTAGAGACAAAAGGAAAGCACATTCCTCAGTATAATGAAGCATAATATAATGAAACAGCCTGTCTATTAGATAATAAGACTTGTGCTTAAGTACCATAAATCCTGTCCCTATCATCCAATGCCCTTTCTTTCTTTAGACAGAATTAAATTCCTCTTCTGCTTTGACTATCAGGAGAAACACCCCTACATGATTATATCTTAATTGATGGGAGATAAACCTCATCTGAAGAGTGGATTGAAAGGAAACAATAATAGCTTTGGTTTGCCAATTCTGATGTTTGGAAATATTATAAACTTCTTCCAGATCACATGTTTCATGAATGGCAGAACCAGGATTCAAACTCAGGTTTACCTAAAGCTAAGGTCTAAGTATGTGTGTGTATACGTATGTGTGTTTTGCTTTGTACTGTGCTATGCTGTCTCCCTGGAAAACTGCAAGTCATTAAATTTGATAGTTGAGATAGAAACACTTTTAACTATGAGTTAAATTATAAACATACATGCAAGGAACAGGACCTTGTTCAGAAAGATTTCTCTACTGGGATCTGTATTGGGATCATATTCATGTTCTACCTACATTCACAGGAATCTTTCAAATTAAAGTTTTATGGAAATAACCTTAGCACATACCATTTTATATTAATATGAGAATGACTACTATCTTAAAGCTAAAGCATCTGAAAAGTATATTTTAAAAGATAAGGTTTGTAGCTCTAAAATGAAATATGAGGGGGGACTCCCCCAAAACTGGATTTATCTTTTAGAGAGTGGGCCTCTTGTAGTCAAGCTTCCCCCACTAGGTAAGTGTTCTAGGAACCCATTGGAATCAGTGGACCAGCTAGTGTTGTTTTGAGAGGCTGTGTTGGGCTTCAGTTAAATTTTTTTTTTGAAGATTTTTTCAACGCATTTGCCCATTTCATCATGGGTGATTTATGAACGCACCTGCCCACACCGTGCTGAGTGACCAAAAACTGCATGACCCCGTGCTCCGCTTTCCCTATTAACCTGATCTCACCTGAATAACTTTTTTTTGTTTCCCCAAATAAAAAAAGCCCTCAAAGGGAAATGTTTTGCTGAAACAAAAAATGGCAGAAGCTTTAAAAGGCATCAAAGTTGACAAGTTCAAAAACTGCTTTGAGCAGCGGAAAAAGCATCTTGATGGGTGTACTGCATTCAATGGACAGTACTTTGAAGGTGAATGAAGTTTAAGCATGTAAGAATACACAATGTTTAGTAAATAAATTCCAAGTTTTTTGGGTACCTCCCTTGTATAAAGCTCAACTAGTTTTTCGTGTATCTCTAACTTGATTTCTAAAATTTATTTTTCTTTATTTCTCATATACAAAAGTTTATTCATTCATTCACTCATTTGGAGTCTCACTCTGTCACCCAGGCAGGAATGGCATGATCATGGGTCACCGCAGTCTCAACCTCTTGGACTCAGGTGATCCTTCTGCCTCATCCTCCCCAGTAACTGGAACTATAGGCCCGCACCACCATGCCTGGCTAATTTTTTGTAGAGACAAGGTCTCACTATGTTGCTTAGGCTGGTCTCAAATCCCTGGGTTCAAGCAATCCTCCTACCTCAGCCTCCTAAAGTGCTGGGATTACAGGCACGAGCCAAGGTGACTGGCCTAGTTTTTTTCTAACATTCTATCTATACATAAGTCACAACAGATATGCTTTTCATTTATTTTTATTGTTTTCGCTTGGCAAATATAATGTTATACTTCCTAACATAGCCTATAGTGTTATAACTTGGGTTTAATGTACACAGTATTACCCAAAGAGCAGGACACAATAATTAAATATAATGCAAAATAAATGGCTAAACCCAACTATTTGACCATATTAAACTTTTTTTGTTGTTGTTGAGACAGGGTCTCACTCTGTTGTCCAGGCTGGAATGCAGTGGCATAATCTGCTGGGTTCAAGCAATCTCCTACCTCAGATCCCAAGTAGCTGGGACTACAGGTGTGCACCACCACACCTGGCTAATTTTTTGTAGAGATGAGGTCTCACTATGTTGCCCAGGCTGGTCTCGAACTTCTGGGCCAAGCAATCTTCAGCCTATCAAAGTGCTGGGATTATAGGCATGAGCCACTGTGCCTGGCTGTATAAAACTTTATACGGAAGAATATTCTGTCATCAAAAGTAGCTGTATGCTAAAATTAATCAAGCCATAATAAACCAAATTAATATGTGATAAAATCTGAAAGTATTCATATGACAGTGGCCAGCTACTTGAAGATTTATCAACATGTATTTTTTCTCTCTTTCTTTGGATTAAGGCCAAAATTATATAATTCACAGGCTTTACACTGCAGGAAATCATACGAGTTACGAATATAGGTATAAAATATCTCTTGTCAACAGCAACTACCCCTTTAAAATTTCTGTTTAATGTGGTTTTTGATACAGTCCTATCTTCACAAAGGAACTAATGTAGTCATGAAAAATGTTTTCTGAATGTCAAACTTGCTCTGTCAATAACTTTCATTTACTACTATGATTTGGTTAAGATTACCTTAAAGTGTTTTTAACTATATTATTTATACCTCCAACTTAAAAAATTATATAAATGTAAACATTGCTTTTAGACATTAAACTTTTTATATATTAGAAATTAAGATAAATGAGAACAACGAACAGTTTGGGAGAATAATCCTTTATAGTAAAGATACCACCTTTAGACAATCTATATATTATTCTACTGCTTGATGTAAAAGTTAAAAACACATACACAGAGACCAGAGATCACTGTCTTATTTATCTTTGCTTACCCACTGCATTTTTAAGGCTCTTTATTCACATCATCATGTTTATACTCTATTCTCATTTATGCTCTATGATAGTGTAAATTGGTAAAATTTGACATAAGAGCCTTAAATGTCAGACATAATTCAAGAGATAAACTTCTAGGAATCTAGAAATAATCCAAAGAAATAATCAGACATATGAACAATTTATGAGCAGATGTTTACCTTGATGTTGTTTATAATAATCAATAGAAATGTCTCCAATTAGGTCAATATTTAAATTGTAGCATACAAATGACAGACTACTGTATCAATAAAAATAATGCATACACAAGGTATTAATGACACGGAAAAAGGCTTGTTGTACAATGTTAATGAGAAAAGTAGATACCAAGTTTACGCACAACCATGATATTAACTATGTTAAAAAAACATATGATGGTTGGGCCCAGTGGCTCACACCTATAATCCCAGCACTCTGAGAGGCCAAGGTAGGAGGATCACTTGACCCCAAGAGTTTAAAACCAGCCTGGGCAACCTGGGAAACGTAAGCAAGACTTTGTCTCTACAAAAAATAAAAATCTTGGCCAAGCAAAGTACACCGGTAGTCCTAGCTACTTGGGAGGCTGAGGCAGGAAGATAGTTTGAGCCTAGGAGTCTGAGGTTATAGAGAGCTATGACCAGGCCACTAAACTCCTGCCAAGGAAACAGAATAAGTCTGTCTCTAAAAATAAAATTTTAAAAAAGCAGGAAAAACAAAAATAAACAAGTTAATATTGACTAATTCAACTTGAGAAGTTTTATGTTCTTCTTTTGATGTTTTATATATTTTTCAAATGTGTTTTAGCAGGCAATTTATTATTACAATTAGAAAATAGCAATAAATACTTTTTTTTTTTTTTTTTTTTTGAGGTGTACTTTCACTCTGCTGACCAGACTCGAGTGCAATGGCAAGCTCAGCTACTGCAGCCTCAAACTGCTGGGCTCAAGTCATCCTTTCACCTCAGCCTTCCACATAGCTTAGGTCTACAGGCATGCACCACCACACCTAACTAGTTTTTTGATTTATTGTTGAGACGAGGTCTTGTCAAGTTGCCCAGGCTGGTCTTGAATCCCTGGGTTCAGGAAATTCTCTCGACTCCACCTCCAAAAGCGTTAGGATTAAAAGCATGAGCCACCACGCCTGGCCAGTTTTTTTGAGATAGGATCTCACTATGTTGCCCCAGCTAGTCTCAAATTCCTAGTCTCAAGTGATCCTCCCACTTCAGCATCCTAAGTAGCTGGGATTACAGGCGCACGCCACTGGATCCAGCAAGAAATGCTTTAAAAGTCTCTCTCATATAAAGTAAATTAATAAAACTTTATTTCTCATGATTTAGAAGCCATCATACAGTTTGTACAAATAATATTTACCTCATCATCATCAGGAACAGGTTCATATAAGGATGGTACCCAAGCGAGAATACTGCAGTCTCTGCTACCACTATATAGTTCCTATAATACAGAAACAAAGATGTGATTGTGGATCAATGTAAAGCTGGCACCAGATTGAAATGAGCTGTATCAATTTTTGAAATGATTAATTCTTAGATTAATTAGTTCTGTTTCTACTCTCTAAAGAAACTAGGTTGATGCCCTTTTTTGTTTCTTAAGATGTGGAAAAGCTTTGCTTCGTATTAAAAAATAGTATTAGGATATGGCAGAGCTTATTAATGGTGTGAAAATTTCACAAAAACCAATAAATATGTAGATACTATGAATGATAGGACCACTGTGGTCCTATCATTCATAGTATCTACATATTTCTAGTGTCAGAAAAAGAAAAAATGGATTAAAGCATTTATTTCTGTCAATAACTGAGCTTTAATAAAAGCATAAATGAAGAAACCATATGAACTTCTACTAAAATAGGCCAAAAGTTCACAAAAGTTTTGTTTAGCTTACAGCTACCTAAATGGTTGCCATTAACCAGAAGAGCTTGAAGACCCATACCCCATGCGTGCTGAGAGGTCTGCTTCAGAAAGGGAAGCCTGGGCTGACATGCAGTCTATGTCAATGTCTTTATGGATATGCTGTTTGCTCATGGCTAAACAGTGCTCACTCCCCTCCCTGCTAAAACTGAAGGAATATGTTATATTGGCTTTTATTCCCTGCTGTAATATACAACTATTTATTTTTATTATTGTGCACATCAAAAATAATTTGAGGCATGGTATAATTAGTGTTTTTAATTTAAGTAATGGTTTGGGTAAAGAGAAAATAAGATACAATTATGTATAGTAAATATAGATTAAAAATTAAGCTAAACTAGATATACATGATCAAATTTCCTACATAAAACAAAATTTTATTGACTGTAAAATCTAGACTACATGGTTATACTAACTAGGGCTGATGCAAAGATACATTCAGATATTCAGTGAGTTAGTTTCCCTGAGAAGGCAGGATACAAACCCAAGATAACTTGGGCAGATAAGCTTACAAAGTAAACTGTGATAAGTACTAACACACTAATTGAAGACATAAAGGATATTCTATAGATATTGAAAACAGATTGAAAGAGGCAGCACTAACATCAGAATGATTAATAAAAAAACTCTCAGATAGAGGGATTTTAATTAAGCCTTGAAGTGTCTGTGACAGATATAGGGGTTTATGTGGGGAATTAGACTCTCTTAAAAAAAAAAATCTCAAAGCTTAAGTTACAAGTGCAGTAGAAAAGAACTTTTTTCCTGAACCCTATGAAAGTAAGTTGCCAACATTAGGTCTTGTTACCCTTGAATAATTCAGTGTATATTTCCTGTTAACAAGGGCACTTTCCTGTAAAGTTACAAAGTAACCAACAGAATCAGAAAATTCACATTAATATATTACTACCATCTAATTCTTAGACCTCATTCAAGTTTCATCAATTGTCCCAATACTGTCCTTTATAGCCAAAGGGTCCAATTAAAAATCACATGCTGCACTTACTTGTCATGTCTCTTTAGTTTTCAATCTGGAACAGTTTTTCTGTCTCTCTTTGGCTTTCTTGACCTTGACAATTTGATGACACACCCTAGTTATTATGTAGAATGTCTTTCAAATTTGGCTTGTTTTACATTTCATCATGATTTCACTGGGGTGAAATTTTGCCAGAAATATCAGAGAAGTGATGTCTCATAACTGGGATGTTAACTTGGATTATGTGATTAAGGTGATGTATGTCAGGTTTCTTCAGGTCAAAATTACTCTTTTTACCTTTGTACTCAACATTTTGTAGGGTGATACCTTGAGACTATACCAGCATAGATTCATGGATTCCAAGTCAATGGACTTAATTAATTATTTAATTAATTAAAATCAGAGTCTCACTCTGTCACTCAGGCTGGAATGCAGTAGCACAATTATGGCTCACTGCAGCCTTGACCTTCTGGGTTCAGGTGATCCTTCCATTTCAGCCTTCTAAATAGGTGGGACTACATGTGTGTGTCACACCCAGATAATCTTTAAAATTTTTTGTAGAGATAAGGTCTTGCTATATTGTCCAGGCTGGTTTCAAAGCAATCTCTCTTCAGCCTTTCAAAGTGCTCAGATCGTAGGTGTCAGCCATTGTGCCTAACCCTCATGACTTACTTTGATGTTGAGTATATCTTGTCTTTTACATTTATAACAAATACAATTTTATTTTCAGATAGTGAGTTTTATGTAACATTTAATTTGCAAAAAGGTTCTGCTGCTAAATGGATGTAAAAATACTACTATCTCTTACTTTTGAGATTTATAATTATGTTTGTTTTCAGAATCATAAGAAGTGAAATGGGATAAGAGATGGGAGCTTTTTGATATAATGCAGTGATTAAAATCTTTCTGTATTCATAGCACATATAGAAATGGTATTTGTCAGAGGCATCTGGCCCCAGGTCTCTGGCTGTCTGAGAGGAATCTGTATTTTGGTACAGCTGCGAGTGATGGCTCATGCCTATAAACCTAGCACTCTGGGAGGCTGAGGTGAGAGGATTACTTGCAACAGTAGTTTGAGACCAACCTGGGCAACATGAGAGCTTGTCTCTACAAAGGAATAAAAATTAGCTGGGCACGGTGATGTGCGCCTGTAGTCCCAGCTACTTGGGAGGCTGAAGTAGAAGGATCACCTAAGTCCGGGATGTCGAAGCTGCTATGAGCTACGATCATGCCACTGTACTCCAGCCTGGGTGAACGACTGAGACCCAACTCACTTATTCCAATATATATCTTGGCATAACTGTAATTCATTCTAGACACATCTATTAGGAAGCTCCAGTTTGGTAGAAAGAAATAATTTGTAGTCAGATTACCTGGATTAAAATTTTGACTGTATCTAAGTGATGTAGATAAGAAAGACAGCATTCCAAGAATTTCTTTGAATAAAGAATCATGCTTTGTAATAACTACTTGTAGGTTAGGGGCAAGTCATGTTACCTCTTTGGTGCTTTGGTTTTCTTCTCCCAGAAGTAACACTAAAAACGTTAAACAACTGGTACACTAGGACAGACTAATCAGAAGAGATACTAACCAGAGTGAAAGCTGGGTTTTGATGTTTCTTTTTAGTGGGTTAAGGAGAGGTCTAAGAGGTTAAAGGGAAGGGCAGATTGATGCAGCAGCTGTTTTACCAACCAGTAGGACACATAAATATTAATATTTGAATAATGAATATTGCCATAATGGTGTGTAATGGCTGAAAAATCAGGCCTATGTATCTTACAACACACTATCAGGCTCAAATTAAGTAATCAGTATTAATGAATGAATGAATGCATAGGTGTTCCACGAGGTGATAGTTAAAGTTCCTTCAAACTCTAATAATCCATAATCCACCAATTTCATTCTATTAGTATTTAACTTTCATGAGCCTCATTTTCCTAACCTACAAAACAGAGAAAATATCAACTATCTTGCTATATTGGACTTATTTAAAGGAACGCAAAGGGTAATGTGTGCAAATGCTCTCTGGAAAAAAAAAAGAAAAAGAAAAACGAACACATCTGTTTCATTGGTGATATGAAAGAGAAAGGTTAGGATGTTAAATAAATAAAAGCCATGAGTATTTAACACATTACATAAATTGTATTAGCTTCAAAAGTATACTTTTCTTAGCTATTGACAGAAAATAAGAAAAAAATAAACAAAATTTTAGACACACCCCCACACACAAACCAAGATATACAAACTATATTTTGAGATTAAACACCCATATTTCATTTCTTGCCCAAAAGACTGTTTGCAAGAAATTATTTTAACTCACCAGAGATTTTCAACTGCTAAATAAATGGAGTTCATATGCAAAAGAAAAAATTCATCCCAGTCAAGTTGCTCAGTATTATATTCATTCATCTATCCTATGCCATCTAAAAAGCTAGGATGTATAATCCTCTACTGAATAAAACCTAGTTCAAATGTGGATTGTAAGTATAACTTCTTAGAATGAAATTGCAACTTACTCTTTCATAAACAACTTGTCTGGCAAGCTAGCTATCTCAACATTTTAAATTCCCTTAAGTATCATTCTTACCTGGAAATCAGACTGAAATACACAGCAGTCAACACTTTTATAATGTCCCTTAAGCATAGTTATCTGTTCTCCTGAGTAAACGGTATAAACAGCAATGGTGCTACCATATGGTACAAAAACAAATTCTGAACTGCAGCCACAGGAGACAGTGAATTTCAATCCTTTTTTACTGTCATTACAAACTTTTCCATAGTTCACCTGTAGGATTAAAATCATGAAGTTACTCATCTCTTAAATCTGAATTAAAAAGACAACAAAGATTAGAGGAAATACTTCAAAAGTGGCACTGTGATTTGGTAATTTATTCTAAAAGGCCAAATGGTTTACTATATAATGATTATTTCCAGAAGAATAACATTCTTTCTTTGGAGGGGCGTATAACTTATTCTTTTGGTTTTAAAAAATTTTAATTGTGGTAGAGTACACATAACATAAAATTTACCATCATAATCATTTTAATGCCAGTTCATGTTGTGCCACCATCATCACTATCCATCTCTAGAACTCTTTTCATCTTGCAAAACTGTACTCATTAAAACAAAGATAATCTTTTCCCTTGATCTAGTAATTACTCCTGGGAATTTATCTTAAGGAAATAATTAAACAGCAAAAAGCTGTATGCCCAGAAGAATTCAATGCAGCATTATCTAGGATGAAGAAATAACTGAGAACCGATGTATATTCCTAATAATGTCATGTTAACTCTACGGTTTATGTAAATAGTAATTCTGAAAATTCTGCAGAAAACAAGGATAAAGACTAAGTATAAAAAAAGCACAGAATACAAACAAGGTATATACTGTAATTTTATCTTTATATAATTATGCATTGGGGACAAAAATTAAAATTCTGTACTTGTACTTGAAAGGTGTAGTCTGCAAGCCCAGCAGCATGATCTTCATTTCACTTGAAACAGTTACACATGCAAACTTCCAGGTCCATACCAATCCTCCCGAAAAAGAATCTTCATTTTAACAACATCCCTAGGTGATCTGTATATGCTCATCAAAGTCTGAGAAGCTTTAAGCTAAATAAGTTGACAGATTTACTTCCTGCTGATGATTTTGATAATTAAGCTTACTTAGGATGAATGTAAAACCAGTGGTTAGTAATTTGGGAATCGTGATCATGCATATCAACAAAATCTCCCACCACCACTTCTTTGTACATAGTGACTTTTTTTTTTCTTTTTTTAAAAGGTTGGTTGGGAGTGTGTGTATGTGTGTATGTGTATGTTAAATGGAAATAACATCATTTGCCCATAGAGTTATTATTAAAAAGCAAATTCAATAATGCATAGGACAGCACCTGGAACACAAAGGTATTCAGTAAGTTCCTGGGTTTGTTTACTTCTACACATGGTTAAAAGTATAATATTCCCTCATTTATGTCTTTTGATCCTACATGTGCAACAATCTGTAGAATAATATGGGAGTGGAATAGCGGAGAAAAAATATAAAACACTTCTCAACTAGTAATTCTCTGATCCCCCTGGAGAAATTATACACTGCTAGACTGTGATAGTCTCATTTACATTTGTTTTTCAGAACACTGACCAACAAAACCTACATTCTTTCCACTATACCACATTCCTTTCCAAATATGGATTGGACAGTGTTGAATAAGGTATGAATATTGAACCAGCTCATTAACCTTTGTCTTTGTCCTTAGGTTTTCCTCCTCCAATCCATGCTGCAACTTAATGTCATATTACTCTTTCTAAAGCACTACTGTGATCAAATCATCCATGTGCTCAAAACTATCAATATCTTTTCAATGCCTATGGAATGAAGTTCAAAGAACAGATTAAGGAAAGAAGAGATCTACCATTTATTAAGTGCTTACTATGTGTTACACACTATGTTAGGTGATTATCTAAGGAACCTATTTTATGAGCATAAATGCTTATCATAAAGCTTAAAAAGTGGAATGTTATACATTATTATGAAAGTACTGAAGAACAAGTTACATGTGGCTATGATGCCTTAAAGGTAGTATTAAGGAAGGCTTTGAAAAGCTTTTGGAGCCGGGCTCGGTGGCTCAGCCTGTAATCCCGTGCTTTGGGAGGCTGAGGTGAGTGGATTGCCTGAGCCCACGGGTTCGAGACCCACCTGGGCAGGCAAAACCTCATCTCTACAATAAATCAAAAAAAATTAGCCGGGCGTGGTAGCGCACACCTGTAGTTCCGGCTACTTGGAAGGCTGAGGCAGAAGGATCGCCGGAGTTCAGCAGGTAGAGGCTGCGGTGGCCGGAAGCGGCCACTGCACTCCAGTCTGGGCGACGGAGTGAGACGCCAACTCAAAAAAAAAAAGGAAAGCTTTTGGTAGGGAAAGAGAATTTTTCAGACTTGGCATAGGATGGTAGTAAATTCAATTCCCTATCTTATATGAGTTCTTTTTATTGCCCAGGAAAGATATATATCTAGTCACAAAGTGAATACC
>CAUYQG010267594.1:0-15686 GCA_963574415.1 Tarsius wallacei
TGCAAAGTCCAAATATTTGTCCTTCTTTATGACTGCATAATATTCCATCGTGTATATGTACCACACTTTTTTTAATCCAGTCCAGCTTCAATGGGCAACACGGTTGGTTCCATGTTTTTGCTATTGTGAATAGAGCTGCAACAAACATAGGAAGAACCGGGCATGGTGGCTCACACCTATAATCCCAGCACTTTGGGACGCCAAGGTGAGAGGATTGCCTGAGCCCACGGGTTTGAGACCCACCTGGGCAACTTGGTGAGACCTCATCTCTACAATAAATCAAAAAATTAGCTGGGCATGGTGGTGCATGCCTGTAGTTCCAGCTACTTGGAAGGCTGAGGGAGAAGGATTGCCTGAACCCAGTAGGTTGAGGCTGGGGTAACCAACTTAAAGAATAAAAATTAAAAAGTGGGAAAGAAACACAGTTATAAGACTTTTCAGTAAAACTTGAGACTTTTCTTTTTTTCTGAAGCTCCTCAAACACTGTCTAAACCTTAAAGTTATTATTTCTTTTCTCGCCTAAGCTTCCATGTTCTCATCTGTATCATGGAGATGATAACAATATCTGTATCTCATGTCACCTGTATCATGGAGACAATAACAACAGATCCACACCTCACACAGTGTGGAGAAGGTGAAGTGATAATGTAGATAGAAGGTTCAGCCCAGCACCTGGCATGGTAAGCACTCAATACAGTTATTTGTTATTATTTTAATTGGTTATTAGTTGTATTTTATATATAACCTATTCCCCCTGTAATAAATTCATCACCAATGAAAACTTTTAAAAAAGAAACCAATATAGGGTAGGTTATTCAATAAAGATCTACTGGAAATAAAACCAATTGCCAAAACCAAATAAATATATATATTTGTGTGTGTGTGTATATATATACATACACATATTTGTATCTGTGTGTACATATACATTTTTAAAAACTGATTTTCTTCTAAAACCACAAATATGCTTATGATATTTAACCTTTGTTCAAAGGAAAGTCTATGAACTCCTGTGATGCTTGTGCTCAGCTTGGGATCAGGATAGAAACAGAGATGCCAGACCAATTTGATAGTAGTGGTGGTAATCACAGCCTAACCTTGGTAATCATCAGTTCATAGGATTTGATGCTTTAAGCAAAGGTGTTAATTATTCCTCTCCCCACTTTTAGGTCCATTTTCTTTTAAACTAACATACATCCTGAGGTTTAACTTGGCAGAAAAGCAAACGGTGAAGAACTAGGTGGACAAAGAATCAAAGAGAGTACTCTGCATCTGGGTCTAAAACCAATTCCACACTCAGTTTGATCAGTAAGATATTTCTTCTCAATCATTTAGGGTTCAATAGGAATTACTAGGTTCTCCTTTCCACAGTACAGTATTAAGCTCTTTCACGAAATGACCAGTTTCTTTCAGGTGCTACCTATTTGGAATTTAATTTGTCCTAACATTCCACCAAGAGCCATTAGAGCACACCACATCGCTGTATCCCATTTAACTCTAAAACCACAGAGAAGCTGGCTGTAGCATCAAACAACACCATTAAAAATACCACAAGGGAACCATGGGGTAGGAATTGCAGGCACAAGTTACAGCCTAGGGAAAAATAAGGGTCGTAAAGAGCTTGAGTGATACTGGGAAGGGGATTTAGGAGAATTTCAGAGTCTGACAAAACAGTCCTTAAGATTTTCATTTAGGTTTCTAGGGCTAGTTTGCTGTGCTGTACAGATTAGTTAAAAGATAAGAGTAATTTTGTATTTTTCCCTCTCTTCTTGAATGTTTCTTGTCAACAGATTTGGAATGAAGAGCGTCTATAGTCAGAACGGCTTAGCAAAGTTTACAAAGAGGAGGCCTCCTTTCCTGGGCCTTGCAAAGGAACAACAGACTCATTAGATTTTTTAAAACCTGATATTTGTGTTGTGTCATCTCAGCAATTATTTGGAAGTGAAATCCTGACTCTAGGGGTTTAAAACCCAAGTGCAGGAATTAGCACAGCCATGGCTACACAAAAACGCCAGGCATTTCAAGTCGGAATGGATGTTTTGGAAATGGGACACACTTAATGGATTAGTCATTATTTAGAGTCCTCATTCAGAGCCTTGGAAGAAGATATCAGAGTTGTGGTGGTGGCAGCCTCGGAAGAGATGGTGGTAGTGGAGGAGGGAGAGAAAGAGGATGATCATTTTTTGGGTGGCAGAACAGAAGAAGAGAAGCCAGTGCTTGCCTTTCAAACTCTCCAACAGAATCATTAAAAAATGAGCACAACAACAGAAGAAGTGGCTTTTGGCCTCAACTTGCTCATTCTCCGTGGTTGGCAAACATTCCTCTAGAATCTTCTCAGAAGATCCATCCTGTCAGACATAAGCGTTTATTTTCCCATAAAATTCCAGGAACATGGGTAGCTTTGGCTTCCGGTTTTCCATTCTCATAGAACTTTTCCTATATGTAAAATACTTCAATTTGGAAATTTACATTCAGTTCTGATTATTTGATTTTACAGTACATACCTCCCCTCTCCTGGGCACTGAATTATAGGGACTTAGAGTAGGGAAGATGCCTCTTTTTGGTTATCCTTGATGCCCAAGTCTTTACTTAGTGCCTGGCACATGGGAGATTTTCAAAAAATTATTTGTGTAAAAGAACGTTGTCCGAATGGTAACATGGACCAGGTGTGGATATCTAGCCCAAGGGAAGGCAATTCAAGGGCTTACTAGTTGTCGATGGTCTATAACATATTACTACAATGGTAAATTATCTCATTGTTAGTTGTAAATTTGTAGGTTCTAACTGCAATTGTAAATGGAAAACTGCATAAGGTCATTGGTGGAAATTGGAGGAAAATTTATTTTTTAAAATCTATAGATAGCCTGAAATAAAATTGGGCCTAGAGAAGCTATGGCAAGCCATGTACAAACTCTTACAATGAGAAAGCAGATACTATGAAGAGCAGGAGAACCATCTTCTAAAAAAGAAAATAAACCAGCTATAGCAATAACCAAGAGGGAGAGTCACAAGAAAGACACTGTATTTCCTACAAGCAAATTTACATTTCAAGTCTCCAGAACTATGATGATTCCTTAGAACTTCTAACTCCTAATCCACCTATGTCTATGTAAAAAATAACATTTATTTTGATCTAGTTATTTCTAGTAACCAAGCTCATCCAGTGAGGATGTTACCATATGGTGATGAGAGACCTTTGTGAATTACTCTGTGAAGAAAAGATGCGTACTCTGTGCCAGTAGCTTGGGAAACTGGAGTCCTTTCCTGGAAGCCTCAGAGTGTTTCCAGGAAAATGAAATGAAATGAAACTCTTCTGCCCTGTACTGGCTGGCTGAAAATACAGCCACCTAAGGAAAATATGATTTAGTTCACAGTACTACATCATAATGTGCCTCTCAACATTTACTGCAATTGACTTACACATAGGAAGTGTACTTGGCTTGGATCTCACTGTTCTGCTGTTGATTTCCATCTGCTGCCTAGGCTCACTGCCTGATAGTGACCCTGGAGAGAGGCATTATCTTTTTCTAGTCACTAGAGACCACATGAAGTTCAACAAACACCTAATTTGTAAGATTTCTTGTGGGAATGAAGTCCCTCTTCATAACCCCTGATGGCACTCCCTGTATATGGGAGCAGAGTGCCACAGGTTCTCCTGGTTGAACATGTCTGCACCCTGCTGTGTGCTTAAAGCCAGGCACCACTTCTAACTTAAAGAAAGAGATGTTAGGGAAGCAGAGGTGAGGAATGACAGATGGGACTGAGTCTGAACTGGGTGAGGCTGCAGTGAGGAATGAGGAGGCAACATGAGGAGAGAATAATATGGCATTAGGCAGCTGGGAATGAGCAGCGTGAAGAGGGTGAGGAAGGGAAAGGGATTTAGACAAAAAATAGAAAACAGCGAAATAAGGAAATGCATGTGAAAAAAGGCAGAAAAAGAAGAGGATACAAGGGAAGAAAAAAGGGGAGAGAGTATAATGGAGAACATAAGAACAGGAATGTGGAGGAAACTAAAGTGAACTGAGATGAAATGTAAGGCAGTCATGTATCATTTATCGGGTGAGGAATATGAAATCTAATGGCTAAGGTTTGAATCCTGGCTCCACAACTTTCCATAATAAAGACTATGGGACATTTCCCTAAATTCTCTGAGCCTCAGTTCCTATTTCCATAAAACAGCATTAATCATTTTACCTACCATGTAACCACTTGTGTCAAGTCTTGGTACAACACTTAGCACATAACATTATCATTGCTGAGGTTAAAAGAGAGGAGAGCAGAAGGGCAAAGGAAAGAACAAAATGGAGGAAGTAGGAAGGAGAGATGCTCAGACAGTGGAAGGATGAAGAAGAAAGAAATCTCTGCTAATGATCTTAACCTTGCTTTTCCCACATTATAATCCAAATTTCTATGCCGACTACAGTATGTCTACCTGTTTTAATGACACTTGGGGAAAAGGCATTGAATATGAATACATTTTTAAATGTATTTTTGAATTAAACTCTCCTGTAATCATTTGCAAAATAGATGTTCACATTTCCTTAAGAGTTGAAATTATTCCCTAGAAATGAGTAAGATCAAGGTTACATGAAGCTAAACCAGTCATCCAAAAAACCCATTTGTTTATTTTCTCTTCCTCTTTACTGTATTGACTAGCCATTTGATGGGATTAACTAAATTGACTGGTTATTTTGAAATGTGTTAACCCAGCTGTAGACAGCGGGGAAAATAAAGCCCCTACTGTTCTTGGTGGTGTTTCTTTCCAAGTTTCTCTCCATAACACAAACCACTTCCTTTTACTTGAAGACATTTTGCTTTTCTCATTAGTCTCACAGTCCAGGGGCTGGTGTTGAGTGCTGAGGCAGCTCTCAGACCAAGACCATAAAACAACGCACTAGAATTGGCTCAAAACATAAAAGGAAGGCACTGTGGTACTCTTCTTCCCTTCTCAGGAAAAGAAAAAAAAAAGTGGAAGTTAGGGCAGATGAAGTATGAGAAAGGTATCAGAAATCTACTCTGGCGTGGGGGCATGGCGGTGGAAGGAACAAAACCACAGCCCAAGTCAAAAGGAAAAAAAACGGAAGGGCCAAAAAAAAAAACCCTGCTTGACACTCATCACAGCAACTCTCTGTGCACCTGGCATGGCGCTGCACACTTGTCAGATCACAGACGTGCCTCCACAGTGTTTCCATGAGGCTGAATAAATAGTGTTCTCACAGACTCTCCAGCAGCAGTGGGTGAGAGGCTGACCTTTGTTGACCATTATACAGCTCCTCTTAAATGCCACTCAACAAACCAAAAGGAATTTAATCCTTTTCACAAAAACACAACCTTCTGCTGGACCATGTGAGTTATGTAAAATATTGGCCAATGGAACAAATATAGCAATGGTGTTGCTTCTCACATTTTCCTCATTCTAATTTGGAAGACTGAGAATGTGGAGAATATCATCCATCATTCACTTCTTTCAAGCTATTTCCTTCTGCCAAAGGGGTTAAGAGACACATTTTCTTCTCACCTTCTCATGCTCATGCAGGAGAAAAAGTTTTCCATGTTGGCTTCCACTGCCCCGTGTTTTGCTCTTACATCCGACTTACTAGTCATTTCAAGAATTTCTGAGAAGAGACATATAAAACTCAGCTGACCTTCTCTACTCCAGTTCTATTGAACATATGTATTAATAAGTTGGCATGACAGTGTCCCCACACCACACACTTACAGAGTGAAGAGACAATCAAAGATGTGCCATATTATTGGGCAGGATTTTTAAGAAGAAAAGAGGCCCAGACTATAATTTTTAGAACAATTTCATTAGGTTATGCTAGAGGTAGGTTTGGGAGCTATGGCAACACAGGGGAAGACACTGACCCAGCCTGGGGAAGGGGGCAGGCAGGGATTGGATTTCAGGTGTCCCCTACCCAAAGGATGAGATGAAGTGATCAGACAATTATGAGAGGAACGTGAGTTCTAGACAGGGAGACGAGAACAAGTAAACTGAGAGAGTTTACTCGGTGTATGTGGGTGGAAGACGTTTGCTGCTGAAAGAGGCAGGCAGGGGCTGGAGAGGAGATGGGAGAGATAGCTGGGTAGGGACGTTGGGTATCACACCAAACGGTCGGATTTTCTCTCGTGGATGATGAGGAGGCACGAAGGGGTTTTAAGCAGAAGAAGCTATTCTCAGATTAATTTTTCAACTAGATGGATTTTGTTTCCTTGTGGAAAGTAGAGCCAAAAGAAGGTAGAACAAAAACAGACCAGTTAAGAAAGTGGTCCTCTAATTTTTAAAAAAATTTATAGTAACAAATATATTTCATGGCAAAATGACTGAGTGTGTATGCATGTGTGGGTGTGTGTGTATGTGTGTGTGTGTGTATCAACAGTATTATAAAACAATACTTATCCTTGATAGTATGGAAGTGGTTTTATACTCTATCATTTTCTATTCAGTTCTATATCATATTTGTTAAATAACATGCTAACAGCAACTGACAGTTTCAAAAACACTATTGCAGGCACTAGCACTATAATTCAGGGAAAGCTGGTGAATGCCTGACCTAGAGCACAGATTTGATAAATATTTAGAAAATAAAATAAGAGATAAATTGATTTGATGGAGGGGGATATGATTTCCATGTTTCAATCTATGGTAAAAGTCCCTCACTACCTGAGACAGATTTGGTGAAGAAATACGTGAACCCAGTTTTAAACATATTGGATGTGAATGGTGGAATATTAATGGACATTGGGCTTTTTTTATGAATAAATCTGAAAATCAGGGAAGTGTTCTAAGTAGAGGCAGAGTTTTGAGAATCACCTTCATAAGATGGAAAACATAACTTCAAAAGTACATGAAAGCATCTAGAGTATATATAGAGTGGCAATAAGTTCAAAAGAACTTTCTGGAATACTCATGTTTAAGGGGCAAGTGGGGGGAGACAGATCATGAAAGATGAGAAGAAGGAATAACTCAGAGAAGCAAGAAGAGCATGGAACCATCTGAGACAGAATGGCTCCCAACAGAAACATGTTGAATAAATATTTACTGAGTGAATAAATGAGGAGAGAGTTTAAGAGAAAAGCCTCTTAGATAAGGCCTGAGAAGGCAAATAGGAGCTCACTGGTAACCATGGTGAGGGCAGCTGGAGCAGAGTGTGTGTGAGAAAGTCCTATTACAGTGAACTGTGGAGTGACTGGGATATGAGAAATTGAAGCAACTTGACTGAGAAGGGAAGATAAAGAACTTGCTAAAGGGTCTATAAAGCGTCTGTATCTGAATTTTGCTGTTCTGCCTTGCATTACTTTTAAGACTGAAAGAGACATGAATAGGGAAAGAGCCGAGTGAAAGGAAAGATCAAGTAACAAAAAGAAAGGAAAATAGATGGAATGAAGACCTGGAGGAGCTGGGAGGAGAAAGGACCAAGGACACAGATGTAGGCATTGAATTAGAGCATGAGGGGGAAGGGACATATTATCTGCTGAGACCAGCAAAAAGGAGGAAGGAATCCATGGATGTCAGGAAGAGGGTGTAGGAATTGAAGAAGTTCATGCCTTGGCACTTTCTCCAAAAACCAGCAAGTCAAGTCATTTACTGAAAGGTGATGGGCAGCTGCTGGCTCAAAAGGCTTGGGAAGAGGAAGGAGGTTTGGTATAAGCACCAAGGGGACTGAGACAGGTGAACAGCAGGAACAGAGTGTCCAGTGCCCTGAGGGTCTGCTGAGGTAGACGTCTCGATTTTGTTGGAATTTCAGCTTGAAGTGATGTGGGACCTTCCCCTCCAGGAGTTCAAGTAGGGAAGTAGAGAAGGCAGATTGTGATACTGACAGAGAGTTGGGTTTCCCCAAGATTAATAAGAAGGAGAACAAGATGGCAAGAAATCTGAGAGAGACTGGACAGGCAAGGAGAGGTTAGGAGAGGGCTTATTTGCTTAAAGGAAGTTGCCATCCCTGAATTAGGGGACTGTCAGGAAAAAACTCCTTTATTTCCCTGTCTCTTCTGTGGCTGTGTATGGCACAAGATGAACCTGAGTCAATGAGATATGAATAGAAACATGTGAGATTTCTCTTCCAGAAAGGTGCTATTTTTTCTCTCTTCTTCCATCTTGCTGCTGATCACTTAGTTTGATGGCAGTCATCTTTGGACCATGGAGGCAAAGCCCATCATCTAGAAATGGTGCAGGAATTATCTGGAAGAAGCTTTAGGTCCCTGGTGATCTTAGAGCAACTATAATCAGCCCTGGACTTCCCATTCTGTGTTTCTTTTACAGAAAAGAAAGAAAGAAAGAAATATACTTTGCTCTTGATTAATGCACAATTTTTAAAATTTTAAATTAAAATTTTTTATTTTATATGTTTTTGGTGTAGAGCATGATATTTGATAGACATACACACAGTAATATATTTCGGGTCTCTTTCACTCTAGCTGAACCAAATTTTAGTTAAAATAGCAGTATATATAGCAATGAAGCAATCATAGAGCTTTCTTGGAAGAAAATGTTAACCTTCCACTGTGTAATGCCTAAGCAGGAAACATACTTTATAATAACAAAAAGCTTTGATCTTTGTAGGAGATTATAGACTGCTTTTGATTTAAGTGGAGAAGAAGCAAAAGTCAAAACTTGACTTTCTTCATTAATTAACAAAAAAAGCAAAATGAAGCCACATGTATATTGTTTTTTTTCTCGTAACATCAAGCAAAGTCTTTGCACTTTTGTGAGATGTATTAAAATTAATGACGACATTAATACCCAAGATGATACATTTCCGTTATTTTACAATATTTTTTTTTTCTCCCTGAAGGGTCAGAATTCCCATCAGTCAGCATAAAATGGTTAAAACTCAAGTCTAGTAAATCACTTGTATTGCGTTGCTTTCAAAGTGACTAAACAGCTGTAGTTTTCAAGGTCAGCCAAATCATCTGCCAGGGTCACATGTGTTTCACATGTCAAGTAACGTATATGGGTTCAATTCCACCCAGGATCATAAGGAAAAAGACATTTGCAAACAAGTGATCTGAAGACATGTCTCCAAACAGCTGCTATGGTTACAAGGATAAGAGTTACTATTGTAAACCACTTCAGTTTAGGACTATATTTCCAGTCATTCAAAAAGAATATTCATTTCAAATCACAATATTCAAACCAAGATGACCAGTTTCCAATCCTAATGACACTCCATAAGTATTCAGTGAAGATAAACAAATTATATTATATAATTATTATCATCATAATGGCATTGTGCTTGTGTGCAAGTCAGAAGAATATGTATTGGGTATAAAAACAAAAATCAACCAAGCATAATTAAAATGAAACCTAGTTAGACAGCTAAAGAAAGAGAACTTTTAGTAACAGGAGTTGGCTAATATGTTTCCCTCCAATTCTTGCTCCAGGCAACACTGAATAGAAGTGAAAGACATAACTCCAGTATGCTAATAACTTCCTTAACAAGCTAGAGTAATTGGTATCATGGAGCCAGATGGATGAAACAGATTAAGAATGACCTCAGGATTTAAGGAGTTTAGAAACAGAAAAACTTTTTCAAAATTCACATTTTAATTCAGAGCATAGTTAGAAATGTCTGGTTCCAACCGAGAGAAGGAAAGAGTATTGATTTGCATGAAATGACTCCTTCATTGGTTTCTTCTAACTCAAAAGAGATAATTGGCCTTGAATAGTAGCTCTCATATTAAATTTATATTGAGTTCTCTTAATGTTCTTGCTACGTTCTCTTCAAAGTCCACGATCAGTCTCCTCATCTTGTTTATATTTACTAGTCCTGATGATCTTTCATGTGTGAGACATGCTGAATGAAGAATCTTGTCTTCTGATCATTTAACTCCTCTCTGCTGGTTTCAAGATTGGGTGTCATAGTTTAGCAAGCAAAATAATAGGCACCTCCAAGTCGGAGGAGTAGTGCAGACAGGCATAGACAAATCCCCACTCTAGCTAAGTATGGGCTCCAGTCAGGCTGGAAAAGGTCTTTCAGCTCTGAGTCACTTATACAATCGAGTCCCTGAACATGTTTCTGTCCCTAATATTTTGTTGCTCTGGGCAACCATCAAGTCCACATGAAGACTTCTGCCAACTGGAGAGGATGACTAGCTAGGAGTGCCAAAATTTTCTTTTAACTCTTTGTTGAAGACTCAAAATAGCAAATGGTGTCAAGGATATCCCCTAAAGATCCAGACTGGGAAAAGCGAAATTCACACATTGAGACTTGGCATCTTTAATTCGCTTCTTAGAAAAATATGACTAATGAAAATAAAGGAAATTAATAAGAAGCATGTATTTTTATAATAATAAAATAATAGGAAAAAGCCCACTTGATTCTTATATATTATTTAGTCCAATATCCTCATTTTATAGAAGAAAAACCAGGTTAAATAACTGACCAAAAGTACAAAGGGACCTAGTGACAGAGCTAGGATTATAGCTCTGGTCTCTAAACCCTGAGGTCAGTTCTCTTGCCCCAAATTTCGGAAGCCCAGTGCCAGAGGCAAAATGAAGAATGTTAAGAAATCTCAAGTGATCACTTCTTTTTTTGTAATAGCAAATGGTCCTGGTTGAAAAGGGCTGCTTTGCTGGGATACCGGGGGCAATTCCAAAGCTCTGCTGTAGTGACCACCCGTTAACACTCCCATTACAGGAAGCCTCACTATGCGGCTCATTTAATTCAAGTATTTAAAGAGTGTTCAAGACCCAACAAAAATACCATGTTTGCTGGAAGCCTTCATTGCTTATTATTTGAATTTGATCTCTGCCTCCTCGGAATTCTTATGACACTCTCTGTGGCACAGTCCTGGGCCTACTTAAAATTCTTGGTTTCTTTTTCATGTGCCCAATTATATCGTGTCAAGTCCTTGGGGTGGAACTGCATCTTATTCATTTTTGTTTCCCTGAAACCCAGAGCACGGAATTAAACATGTTTTGTTGATTGGTTCAGGATAAATCAATGTTAATTTTATTATCTCCAGAGGTGTAGTGACAGCCTACTTATCCTTAGATTAATTATCCAGGAGTTCATATTATTCAAAATCAGTAAGTAGATAAAAAGAATCCAGAAAAGTCAAGTCAGTGCATTAAAAAACGTATTCACTATATGTACCCCATCTCCTAAAGGCAACTTCAGAGATGGACCGCCAGACTCCCACTTTTATTTTGAGTTAATTTGCTCTTATTTTATACTTGGTACAATAGCTTGGTAACCTGATTTGCAAAGAAAAAAGCAGCAGATCACAAAAGATGCCAGTAAGGCCAGGCCAAGTGATGTCAAGAAGTGACCATTGGACAATATGGGAGTAGCAGTTAAGAAATTAAGGTACAGCAGGACTTGGGGTTCTTTACTGCAGGTGCAAAAATGTGCTCATAGATCATTAGCTTCTAAGCACACTTGTGAATGACATGGAAAGTATAAAAGCAGATGTCCATAACCATGACCAGAATCAATGAAAATGATTTAATTACATTCAGTGCACTCCTTTAGGAGGTTAAGAATAGGCATAATAACTTTCAGAGACTTTTCATTCCAAATGATTAAAATATGAACCTTGATTTTTCTAGCAGCTTCAAGCTCCTGGTCTCAAGTGATCCTCCTGCCTCAGCTTCTCAAAGTGTTGGGATAACAGGCATGAGCCACTGAGCCCAACCAATATTGCTTTTTAACAAATACTCACTGTTAGTGGAAATTATGGTTCCCTGCATCCTCCCCCCCCCCGCCCCTCATTTACTTAACAACTGTTTTGGGACCGTTAGGTACCACTTCTTCCTGTATCTTGCTTTGCATCTCCAACAAAGAGGTACTAACATTTTCTCTTGCTCATTTTTAGAGGTACTATTTGGTGCTTACACACAAAAAGACAAAGATGTTGGGTGGGGGTGGCTCTCTTAGCTTTACTTTTTCATTGCAGGGAAGCACCTAAGAGGATCTGTCACACATATAAATCTATCCTTCTTTGAAGATCTGTTTTGAAAGCAGATTGGGCTACATTTTGCACAAAGGCATTTTAAATGTGCAGGTGTGACTGCCCAAAATAACAATACTTTGAACTTTTACAGAATCTTTCATCCAGTGATACCAAAACAAAGAAGCTTCTTAAAGCCTTAGAAAACTGGTGGACAAAATATCCAATTTATCTATACATGGAAATTTACTACATTAACTGGGTTGGTGATTTGTTTAAGTCTCCTAATAACCGGACATATAAGCAGAGAAAACTATATGATCTCTGCAAGCTATGTCTCTAAATTGTGATACTTAATTTTCAAAATCTTCAAAAAAAGTTAAACTTCTTTTTTACATTTTTGCTGAATTTTAGAGTTACCAGTTTATAGACACTTGTGCTCAGGACCTAATCATTCCTTTTTCTTCCTTAATTGACTAAGTATTAGCTTCTATTTCATGTTCTAAAGTAAAGTAGCCCATTGAACAAATACATAAAAATGGACTTCATCTATGGTGAGGGGGAACTAGCACTTATTTAATTCGTTTTTCTTTTTAAGACAATTTTATTAAATTTATTTTTTACCCCAGCAGGATAAATTCAAGTTGCCCTGAATATATACTTCCACCTATCTAATTGATTTTTAAATGAACAACTCATCAAACAAGTCTGTTGGATACCTCTAGCTTTGTACTATATTTTTCCAAAAAACTTACACATTTAATCTTTTTCTGTTTTCCTCTTTCTGGCTTCCTTCTATACATTGCTATAAGTTCAAGATAGCTAAGATCCAGAGCGGCAGCTGGAGGTGTATTCCCATTTTCCTGTATTTTAAGTCTGCTGTAAAATAAATAATTGTTATGAGCAAAATGTGTCTGAGAAATGTTTATCAGACTATGGTTTTTATTTGGCTTTGTCCCAACATATTAGTTTTCAATTTTTTTGCCCCATTTAAATGGTTTCTTTGATGTCTTGTTTTGACCAGCTGCTGAGCTCTTTGTGGCTGTCCATTTACATCACTTTAAAAAATAGCACATAAATGAAATTTGAACAAAATGAACAGTACTTTCACATTGTTTCAAAATCAAACATGTTCCTAAGGAATCTGATTTGTGGCAGATGGAGAACAAAACCTTCCAGAGGGAGGGCTGTTAAATGAGTCTTAATTGCTTGCACATGAAAATATAGTGACTAAGATGGTGTGCACAATTAGGAATTCAAACATGTAGAAAAGAACTGGCCATAGACACAGGCAGACATTTTTGCAGTCATAGCTAGTTTCTGATGAATGCTGACAATAAAGGACAAGTGAGTGAAGGAAAATAATTTTAAGAAAAATGTAATTGTTTTCTTTACTTTATTCTTGCTTACATAGAGCTTCCAGTTCTAAAGATGATTCATTTGCCTTGGAAACTCACTGATGGAACTGTCATAGTACAGTCAAGAAAAGAATGTTTTTTTTTAAAATTAGCATTTCTTTTTTAGTTTCTACTATTTGCTAGATGTGTGTTTATTCATTTCATTTAATTCTTACTTAACACTCTGAGATAGATTTGCCATTATTCCCATATTATAGGTGAGAATTTAAAGCTCAGAGAATAACCTTCTCAGAGTCAAATAACGAACAAGTAGCACAGCCAGTATTCTCTGTATTGATTTAATGAATTCAAAGCCTTCTCCTCTGACAATGCCATGCTTCTCCCTTGGAGAGGGACACACGCCTTTTTAAAATAACTTACTCCAGGTGACCATATTTCCAGTTTTGAGTCAATGTCTTTCTTCTATTGGGAAACGTGGTATAGTAGACTGGTGGTTGTATCAGATCAGTCAGATATGAAGACCGAGTGGACTTTTTTTCTTCTTTTTTTAAGAGACAGGATTTCACTCTGTCACACAGACTGGAGTGCAGTGATATGACCAAAGCTCACTGCAGCCGTAAACTCCTGGGCTCAAGTGATCTTGCCACCTCAGTCTTCCGAGTAACTGGGATTACAAGCAAGAGCCACCATGCCCAGTCTGGACTTGTTAAGAGTGAATGAGGAAGGCATGACTGGGTGCATAGGGCATGGATAACATAGTTAGGGATCGAGAAGATAGATTTAGAGACAGAGGCCAGGACTTGCTCCAGGCTGGTCAGAGTGTGGGGTGTAAGTGTGGCAGCCAGGGAGAAGCATACAGTCAGAGGTCAGTGCCATGGTTGCTCTGTAGGAAGCAGCTGTAGGATAACGAAGTTCTGCCTGACTAGTTCCACCATGGTATATGACACTCAGTCTAGCTTCCCAGAGCCTAGGGTTGGGCCCTCCCCCTCACAATGACTCTGATTTTACAAGTGGTAAGTTGTGTGGTGTTCTATAGTGAGTTTCCATGGGTCTTGAGGTATTGAAATCCAACCCATCCACTGATGGACCTAAATGCCTTTGCTAGGCGACCTCAAATTCTTCTGATTCTTTCTCCTTGGGAAACCTGCACTGACTTAGAATAAACGTGGTGGCTGGTGTGAAGGTGCTTTTGATGAATGAAACTGTGGCTATTCATGGCTAAAATTCAAGCAGTGGACCTTCAAATGAATTTAGAAACCCAGCTTATTCATGTACTGGGGCCTACTTACATGTTGTTCTCAGATGGTTGAGAGGATTGAAAAGAATTCTTTTTATCAACTCGCATCCCTTAAGATAAACCTAATTAGTGAGTGACTTATTAGAGAACAGTTCATTTAGATGACTATTAAGCAAAGATCATAGGAATGCAAACTATTCTTGCTTTGGCTCCTACAGAAACCGCACATCATGGCACGGGGGTAGAACCAAGCATAAAGAAGACGTCAATAAATGTGTGTGGACCAAGTGATCTGGTGGTCAAATCATTTCTGTGCCTTCATAGGAACTGAGTTCTCAGGGACACATTAATGAACAGGTGCCAACCTGCATTCCTAAAAAAATCTGAGTCTTATAAAGAGAAGTTTCATGAAAAATAAATTAGCAAAATAAATAGTGCATTGAGGCCAATCCTCTTGAATCATTATAAGCAATACTTATTCTTTGGATCCCCATCATCTATTTCCCCTGTCTAAGAGCAGCCTAATTTCTTTGAGGAAATGACTTGGTATCACCATTAAATATTCTTAATAATAGTATAGCCAGCAAAGACCAAGTGCTTACTATGCACCATGAACCATGTTGCTGCATTTTTCACAAATACCTTCTCAAATAATATTCATGGACTCCTTATGAATAATTACTATTATGCTCATTTCAAAAATAAGTAACTCGAGGCTCTGGAAGGTTAAATGAATTGTTAGAGGGGAAACATCTGTGAAGAGCAGAGCTAGAATATGAATCCACAAAATCTGGCCCCATAACTCAGCTGTTACTACCACATTATCTTACATAGTTCAGTGGAACTGAAGACAGATGCTCTTTCTCTTTCAGCCAAGGGCCAAGACCCAAACAAGACCAATTAGACCCCTTCAATGCAGCTTGACTCTTAAACATAATGACAAAAATACTAAAAACAGTTGCAGGGATCTTATTAGATTGTTCCTGTCATGAGACTTTCCACTTGATTTGTGGCTTTCTAGCACTATGAAGATGAATTGATTTCTTCAAACCTCACTCTCTAGTTTCCCCACTAATTCTCAGGGAATTGATAATTCTTCCTTTACTCTTCGGCTAAGTTCCATTTTGCATGAGTGAGCAGAGTTGGTTTATTGTCTTCCAGGCAAAGAATTGTTGCTGATATGCCATTTTCTAAGG